>PVIC010023710.1:0-26609 GCA_004025085.1 Thryonomys swinderianus
ACTGTGGCTAGCTGAATAAATAGCTATGGAGTTGGTGTTAGTATTTGGAACACCCAGAGAAGTGAGTTCCTACATAATCATTCTGGAAGAAAGTATTTCCTACCTTTAAATACATCTGGGGAACAGAACGACAAATTCCATTACATTTGTCTTTTACAAAAGTAACAGGAGAGCATTGTGTCTAAGAAGTGCTATTTAGATGCCTCACGATAATGACATTTAGAGCGAATGTCCTTGTAAGTGCATTTATACTTCCCTCTGTCTCTTCCCGACAACTCTTACCCTTCTGAAAACTAAAACATGAAATACTTAGCAAAGAACAGGGTATTCAGCCTTCTGGGTCATCAGACAGAAAATTGCTTTTAGGGGGTACAAGTGCTGCCCACAATATGATAAGTAGGGTTCAGATTCTCATGTTCTTTTCTACCAGAATCCATCCTGGTGAAAGTTCTTGATAATTTTCCAAAACCCAAATGCTTCTAAGTGATATATTAAATGGAAGGCCACACAGACTCACTGCCTGCATTTGCTTATCTTTTTATGAAAACAGGAAATAATATATTTTTGGAGATTTCACAGCCAAATTCTGTTCTCTGTGTGTACGTGCAGTGTGTACATGGCCATGCATTCCCACACCGAAGGGGCTCCCTGAGGATCACACATACCTCTCTGCATAGATTTCCATCTTTCACCATGGCAGGGTCCTTTAAGCTCATTTTGTTTCAACTTGAATTTTACAGAGAAGAGAATTACGGAGCCAGAGCAGTGAAACAACTTGTCCGAAGTCCTATAATTTGTTAAAGCAATGTTCCTGGGAAATCAGCAACAATGGGACACCTCTGGTTTGTGTCTGCTCTTGGACAACACTGGCCACTGATCCCATGATGGTCTATTTGGAAAAGAAATAACAATTTAAAAATGGTAAGTTGGTAGCAGAGACTGGTTTGTGTTTGGATGTGGCACAGTTACGTAGGAGTGCACACAGACTTGAGGGCTTAGCGGCCATTAATTATCACATTCTGTTGGGTGGGCACTTTCTGCTGTCGCTCATGATGATTCTTTCCAACACGCTCATTATAAAAAGTTAACTGTTGTTCTGAGATTGTATATTTATATGCTTTGGCTCTGTGGGATCTTGTTCCTGATTAAAGGGCCTATTGCTGCCAGTGTGCGGGGAGGGTGGCTGATGCTGAAGGCTTGATAATCATTTTTTTCTGCATCAAGGAAGGCACAAGAAACTCCAAACCATAATTATTTCTATAAACATAGACAAGCCGTAAATTGTGACTGATACAAATTAAACTATGTTCCCCGGTAATTATATTTTAGAGATTGTGCACCACATACCCAAACAACATTTTAAACTCAGAAAACTATAATTGCATGTTTGGCGCCTCTCACTCTCTGTGTTGGGCTTTGCATGAGTTACTCTGAGGAAACTTCTTTCCAAAGCCCATCACGTGTAGGTTCGTTAGGCCACAGGCATGATTCTCACCGTGTCACCGGGATTATTCTGCTCATGCCAGTCATGTGCTCCTGGAAGAGGAAGGAGGACTTCACCTATCGGGACAGTCTCCCCAAATGTATCTCCAGTCTGTTGCCTTTGTCCTCCATTACTGTTGCTACCATTCTTGAGGCCATGAGTGTCTCCTCCCTAAGTAACCATCACTGTTGAGCTGGCCCCAGGCCTATGCCCTCATCTCCCTCATCTCCTCTCCACAGCAGTTCTGTGCCAAACGCCTTGGCCTTGTATGAATGCCATACGCACACTGAAGGGATGGTTTCACTTCGTGCCCCTTGGAGATGGTGCAAGTCGTTTTATAAGTTGGTAAGCATAGTGGAATTCAACTCCAGAAAGACCTGGAGCGTGGCAGGACTGGACACTTGGCTGTGCATGTTGCTTTGAGCTTCCATGTATCCTGAAGATAAGGAGCCACATCATCTGATAATTCATCACTGTCTACAATGCCATGGCTGGGCATGCAGAGTCAAATGCAGTTGAGTTCACTTCGTTTCTCCAAGCCTTGGCATGGGCTATTTCTTCTTTTGACATAATCCTAGCTTCCTATTTCCATCTGCCAGTTGCATCTTAGGAAAGGGTTCCTACCATAAAAAATGAGAAAATCCTAAAAATTTGAGAAATAACAGGGGAAAAAGCCACCCTGAATTATTGATAAGCAGGTAAATTCTGAGGCAGGTGGGGCTCAGTGCTCATGTTCTCACTCCAGGAGCCTAGAACTTGGGACATGGCTTGGGAAGAGAGAGGAATTGTGTCCACTGAATTGTAACATTCCATGGTTAAGGATTCCTGGGAATATTGCTACCTCCCCAACCCTGGCTTTCTAGTTGCCTCCTCTGTACTCTGGGGAAAGTCACCTTGGGAGGGCAGCAAATTTTAGGCCAACAGCCAGGGAGATTATGGCTCCATGAGGTGGGAAGCTGTGAGCTGGAACCGCTAAGGACCTCAGGGGACTGAGGAAGGTCAGACAAGGCAGCTTCTGTCACCCCAGGGTGAAGGTGGCAGCCGGCCTTCCTCTAAATGTGGTCAGCTCTGACCACTTACGTCCCCATGACAGGTACTTGCCAGGCACTGGTTCAGTTCAGAACGAAGTCCTCTCTCTCAGCTCAGCCTCATCTTCCACCTCAGCTGTTTGCTTATTCAGATGCTTTTGCTAGAGCTCAGTGAGGCAGCACTTTGGGCCTCACAGTCAGCTGGCTCAAGCTGCATCTCCGCTGGCAGCATCACGGATTGTCATCTCCGGACTTGAGGCTCAGGAATAATGAGGTGACTTTATGACCTGAATACTCTCCTGTCTCTCTACTCCCTGAATAAATTGTGTACTTCCTTCTCGGCCTAGAACAGTATGTTATTCTCTTTGGCTAATTTTACTAATTCTTTAGGTTTTAGCTCATATATAATACTTTTTCCCAAGTCCTTTCCACCTGCTCGGGTATAAATTAGCCTTCTCCCTCCCTCAGGTCTTCACATAGCTTCCTGTTTTTTTTTTTAATCATGTAACTACCACTTTGGGGACTTGAACATTTCCTCAAAATAGAGCATGTGTCATGAAAGCTGTAGCTTCCTCTACCTTATTTATCTTTTCATTCCAGTGCCTAGGACTGTTTCTGTCCTATATAAAAACAGTGAATATTTACTGAGTAGACAAGTGAGTTTTTATCCCCTTCTTCTGTGACTGGGTAGATTCAGAGTGCTTAATGGAAATGCTGTAGAAAACACCAGAGAGGCCCATGTTCCTGATGAAAGAAGGCTGCCAGGGTATCCAGCTGGAAGCCAGTGTATGCAGGGACCAGAGGCAAATATCTTCAACATGGTCAGTGTACATGTGCTGGATGAGAAATGAAGTCTGATGGAGAAAACACATGAGCATTGTTTCCCTATGTCAGAAAAAAAAATCCTGAAGACCCACAGTACTGACCAAGGCAGAAGGACTGTATGCTTCATAGAGGAGAATGAGCCATCAGATAATGTCCTTAGGGCATGGTTCAAACTCATTGTCTGGCCACGCTGTGCCCTTCACAAACTGGCATCTGCTTTCTCTGTCCACTTCCCTTTCTTCCGTTCTTCTTGACCTTCATCGTAGCCAATGCTTTCTTGCCTGTTCAGTTTCATATACTCTGTCACTGAATTTGAGGCTCCGAGCTAGCTGGCTTCACTCTCCTGTTCCTTAGTGCCTTTGCACCACCTGTTTCTTCTGCTGGGACAACAAGCTTTCCTTCCTCTCCCTGCTTCTTCCACACCCCATAAAGCAGCTTCTCCTTCAGAGTGCGAGCTTTGGACATCCTCCATGTCCGTCAGTTCCCCTGAACTGCTGATGCTGCAGGATAATGACCTTTTCCCAGCATGCATCAACTGAGGTAATACTGAGTGTTTACATTTACAACTGACCTATGCAAAACCAAGACTGGTCTTTGCTCCTCTCCCTCTGCAAGGCTACCTGACCTAGAGGATACCCAGAGTGCCTGGTGCATAGTTGCTGTGTGGCAGAGGCTCATTAATGAAAGTAGCGATCAATTGTATAAATGAATTCAAAACTATGACACAGGGATATAAAGCACACAAGAAGCGATAGCGATTTCCAGAAATGGATCTGATGAGAACATGGACAGGAACCTCGGGGAATCTCCCTCTGTGGAGAGGAGACTAGTTCTGAGCCCTGGCGGGTACAAGTTATGATAAATGATCTTAGTGGCCAAAAGGGACACTGGATTCCAGAGACATATAGAAAATAATAACAAGGGGACAGAACTGAAGTGGAGCCTGATATCCCCTCTGAGAAGTCTCTCCTCCTTTGGGATAGATTTCATGTGAACTTTTATGTCACACAATGCCAAGGCTGATGATTAGGAGCATCATGACTGCAGGGCCCCTCGCTCAGCCCTCCGAGGGCAGCCTGGACTGCAGAGCTATGAGCAGAGCTGGCATGTTTTGTGGAACAGATGAGCTTTTGAAAGATTCAAGTTTGGTTCAAAATTCACAACTTGTGAGTTCCAAATGGTTCTATATTTGGCTGAATACATTTTCCTCTAGTCATGTGCCACAGAGCAAGACGTAGTGACTTCATCAAGTTAGAAAAACAAAGGGCTATAATTGCCTCTGTGCAGAAATAAACTTGATGAGGACAAAGGGAGTGCATTGCAAATACTATAGCAGCAGACCCTTAATTTTGTGTATTTTCCACTCAAACAGCTTTCTCTGGCATCAACAACAAAACCATTCACTGGAAGAACATGGCTGGTTACCGGGTTACTTATAAGCAAAGTGGCACTAAGTGAGTTATCTTTCAGCTTTGTTGAACAAGCAAATTATATAGTAAATTAAATCACATTTTACTGTTTAGTTGGTGTGGTATAAATTATGGAGTGCACTTTGATTCAACCTTGCATCTTTTGCATATTTCATGGCCTGGATGTTCCAGTGTCAATATGGGATAATTTAACAGAGGACTTGCGTTGATTCTGTTTTCTTTGTTGTGTTTACAAGTTCATTGCAAGAGTCCCACTAGGGATAGTGTTGGCTGGGCACCAAAGTGGCATGCTTTGTTTGGACAGAAGCTTTAGTTCCTGGTTAATTATTTAAGTGAATGATGCTTTCTTTTTCTTTTTCTTCAGTGTCCTCCAAAAGCCTAAATAAAGTATCTACAAATATAGATGTGTTGTTGCTCAGTGTAAAGGAAGATAAAACGTGTGAATTCCTGGAGATAACTAACTGATCTCTAGGGAAAGATGCTAGCTAGATTCCTTCAGGCAACGTGGTGAAAGGGAAAGCCAACGTCCCCAAGCTCCACAGATTGGGTTGGACTCAGGACCACAAGACTTCTGAAGGGTCAGGCCGAGCTTGTTAATTGCTTTTGGAGTTCAGTGGCTTGAAGGCATGTGTGTATTTTGCATGAAATTATTGATGTGCCAGTCTTAGTGCCAAGTAGGTACTCAATGGACTTCATGTATCTTTTTTTTTTTTAACAAAGATTGGATCTTACTGATTTGTTTTTACATATTGGAAACACCAGCTCCGAACATCCACCCTCTTCTCCTAAAGAAAGTCTGTGTGTTACGGTGACAGGAGCAGTTCAACGGAGGGTACGATGGCAAACAGGAAAAGGAGAAACAAAAATAATCACCATTCCAACCTGTCTGAGGGAGGCCCTCAGGCACTCTTTCTGTACATTTTCAGTGCAAGGGTCATGTGGGTTAGTCTATGTTTTGGTATTTCCGACAATTGCTCAATGAGAGAGGAGCACTAATTTCTCTGAATGGATGTGCGGTGATACTAGTTTGAGAAGGTTCTATGTCTTGAAGCTCTGTTACAAGACAAAACAGAACAAAACAAAAACCCAGACTGGCAAATCTTCAAGCCATATGTAAGTGTGCACTTACCGTAGGACTTCCACCATTCCTTCACCTTCAAAGTGTTCTCTTCTGTTGCTCAGAAAAGAGATTTAACTTTACCTTTATCATCTCAAGGTTTACACACTACTTCTCTAGAGGGCAGTATGTGCATCTTGGATTTTTAAGAAATGAAAACACACAGCAAGATTCTAGAGTTTGGTGTTAACTACTGGTAAGAGAATCGTGTTATACTTTAGATTTTGTTGTTATTTTAAATTTTATTTTATTTTATTCTAAGGTCTGTTAACATTTTTAAAGCAATTTTCTGGACCACTGTAGAAAGGTGTTGAATCAGTTTTCAGATAACTTCAATGTGACTTTGACTTGAGAGGTCTAGACTTAGAAAATCCTAAGTTTCAATCTTGCTACTGTATTCACATTTAAGGCTATATATATATATATATATATATATATATATATATATATTATGTTTTGAAAAACTGAACCACTTCATTTGTTGAATGAAGCATGCCTGACAGGAGAAAGAAAAGCCTATACATTGCCAACACCCAAACAATTTGTATTTAAAAATATGGAAATATCACATGATTAGACCTTTGGTACTGTTTTCTGTGGAGAGATGCTAGCTGGGCCTGGTCTTGCAAACTATGTTTGTTAAAATTCATTTCAATGAAATTTCTTTCTATATACCTCAATTTCATCCACTGTCCAACATTTCTGTCATCTTTTCACTATTCCAACCAATGGGACTATAGTCTCTTCATTGGGCTATTATTTCCCTGGGCACTTTACCAATCGATTTAACACAGCCTGAGTGAACGAACCTCCAAACTATAAATCTAATTGTCTGTCACCCTGTATTTAAAGCTATTTGCTATCTTTGCAGTACCACAGGACAAGTGCCAAAGCTCCTAGAAAGTGAGGTCCTGATGATACTGACATTTGCCCCTTCCGGAGGTCTTTACACACCTCTGTTTTAGCTCTCACCACAGCAGCTCTTGGCTCTCTGTATTCTCTGGCCTCTTTGTTATGAGAAATTCTTCCTAAAGGCTATTCTTGTATCCTGGGAGTTTCCTATCATCTTGCTTTCTTAACCTCACCCTGGGTTAAGGTTTGAGTCTCAGCTTGAGCTGCTTTCTCTCTGGAAAGCTTTTCTGAAATATCAGGATGGGACAGAACACATTCACAAAAGCTCTTCCAGAACAGAATATCTTTGGTGTAACTTTGGTTCCTCTTCTCTTCTACAGTTGTCTGGACGGACCCTGAGTGAAGATCTCCTTTCCCACAGATGTTCCATGGGGTGAATTTCACGTTTGATGTTACATCTCCCTGCATTTCCAGGATCTCCAGTCAGCCCTCCTTCTAGACAATGCCTTGCATGCATCTGTGAAGTGAGAGATGCCATGGAACAGCAGTGAACAGAAAAAGGAGCTGCTCTTTGGAGAACTAAAAAACAGTCTAACATCCAAGATTTCTTTCCCCGCAGTTCTCATAACAAGAGATTTCTGATATTGTTTTCACTCAGGAGTTTTCTCCAGCACCTGGCAAGAATCAGGATGAAGGACAGAGCAACAGGAGACTTCTGGAAAAGGGAGATGCTTGCTCACAGTCAAATCACCTGGTGGTGTCCTCCTTCCCCATCTTGCTGTGATCATTTCTGTAGTTTTTCTTTTTGAAAACCTTTGGTTTCCCGAGAGTAAATTCCAAGAAACTCACAGTCCCGTTAATTCAGTAATCCTCTCTGTGACTGTTTACACAAAGGAAGAGCAGCCTGGCCTTGGACATGTTTGTTTCACAAGGAAATGCTTTATTTTCCAGAACGAGTATTGAAAAAGATTAAAAAGGCGCTACTTGCCTGGCTGTGGTTTTGGTTTTCGTTTGTGTTTTTCTTACTGTGTAAATACTAGAAGTCCGGGATTCTGACATGTGTTCCTTGCATTTTTAATAAGCTGCACTGATTGATATGAACAATAATGAGGGACGAACTTCTGTGACTGGGAAATTTAATGTTTGGAAAATGGAGTTGCCTGTTCAAAACAGTAAAAGATAATTATGTGAGAATTGGTACCCAAGTGTTTACAGAAGGAAGTTGATACCAAAGAGAGTAAGAGGACTCCTGAAAAAAACACTGTAAGCACAGGTGCAGAGAGAGGAAGGAAATTTGAGATGTATGAACCTCTGGTTTGTCAATATCTTCATATTTTTGTACTTGTTCAAGTTCCATATCTTTACTTGGGTAATCTCTCATCAAGTGATGTTTGTCTCATTGAACACATAGTCTTAGATGGAGCTACATGTTCTAACTGGGAATGAACAAGGTGCTTTGCACTAGGATTAGGGAGACACCATTTCAAACCTGTTACCAGGACATAGCTTGCTTTCTCCAGGTTTATCTCACCTCCCACCAAGCACTACAGCAGCTAGGTCAGGAGTACTGGGGATGCTTTTCGTTCGAGTGACAATAATGTTACCAGTGGCTTTCATAAACCAACCTCCTACTATGCTCTGGGCATTTTTACTATATTATTATAGTAATCACACATTTATTGGATAGCCATTATGGTCCAGATACTGGAACTGCCATAACTAACAGCACAGCCTGTGCATGTGAGGAATTGTAAGGCTGCTTGTGAGTTGATGATCTAGTCTTATTCTTATCACAAGTCTCTAGCGTGGCTCTGCTAGCCCTTTCCCTCACCATTTCCTCAAGATGAACTGGCAGAGGAAAAGCATGGTGCAGCCTCCTCCATACTACAGGACTGAACTGCAAAGTCAGTCATTATCTTTCTGACACCAAAACTCTTCTCTGTCTTGATGCTTTTCTTCAATCATTTGTGTATCTACTTGTTAAAACTTTATTCCAAGGACATGTCAAAAAGAAAGAGAAGTTCCACTCAACCCTTTGAGGCACCTCAACCACATGAAGAAAAGTCAGGTAACTGGGGAGAGGACTATTCCAGTTTGTCTCGGCTTGAGTGATTTTGAGGGCCGCAGGACCTTCAGAGCTAGAATATTGAAAGCCTGAAACAATCTGGATGGCAGATTATTAGAACAAGAAGAGATTATGAACATGAAAAGACTTACACTGTCTAGAATGTGAAACACCTTGTGTGCCATAGTAAAGAGTTTAATTTGTGTCCTGGATGTCATGAGACAGCTTTACAACATCTCCACTGGAGCTGATAGTCAATCTATCAAGGAAAATTATCTCTTCCTCATGCAACATTTTTCCATAAATATTAACACTAGCAAAAGGAGAACCTACATCATAATTCCAAACCCAAGTCTGCCTGGGAACAATAAGAGTGCTAGGAATTAATGGAGCTTTGCATTGTTGTCTGTGTCATGATGAGTGAAGAAACATTAGAGGTTTAAAAATGAAAGGAGAGCTGGCTAATATTTCACTTCAAGATTTTGAAGAAGAGCAGCAACTATTCTTTCATTCATCAGTCAACAATACTTGCTTGAGTACTATGTGCTTGCTACAATGAATACTGCATCCATACATCTTCTTGCTTCAAGAGGAGATGGGGGACATTGGAATTTAACTAATTACTAAGTAGAGTGGTTGTTACTAAAATAGAGTTGGTGTCTTTGGAGCATCAGCCTTATGGATAGCTCTACATATTCCATGAAACAAAGCCTAACACTCAGCTTCAGGTGCTGGAAAGCTTAGAAGGTAACTTTTACTTGTATAGAAAAGAAAGCGATAAAGTTGTCCAGGCAGAGATTATAATCACAAGTAGTGAATAAATCAAGTGCCGAGGTTCATGCCTGTGTCACTACTACATATGTGTGTATATACCAGTACACTATATATCATATGTAAAAATAACTGGTACACTGTGTGTGGGTATGTTTAGGTATGTGTGCATGTGGTGATATATTAGGGTATTTTGCATGAATAATAATAAGAATTCACTCAAGCTGATTTGTCCAATAAGAAAGAAGTTAAGAAGTTAAGAAAAATTCTTACCAGTCTTAGCTTTCTTCCTGTCAGGACTGCTTTGGTTTTCTGTACTCATAATTACTAGATGACTTCCATGTCAATTCTCTAGGAAAATAAACAGCACTTTCTGTGTTCAGTTTCTAAGTCTGCCACCACAGGTACCAAGAGCTGTGGGGCCACTGACTGAAGTACATTTACCACCGCACAGTTCTGGACATGACTCAGTAGATCTGTGATCTTTGCTGAATTCGGTAGACCCTCTTTTGCATCTTGGAGAGTTTTACCAGCAACTGGAGGTGTCACTTCACTGTAGCTCTGTGTCCCCAGTGTCTGTCTTCAGTGTCATGTGGCCTTCTCGGATCCTGGGTCTCCACTTCTTCACTTCTCCTTCTCTTTGGATGATTTCCCTCCCATCAGATGAGGGGACCTCCCAGCATGACTTGAGATGATATTTGCAAAAGCACTGTCATACTATGAAGTTCTGGGGTTCAATGCATTTTCATAGAGCTACAACCCAACCCATAACACTTTTCTGAAAAATAAATCTTCAATTCTTCTTTTTGCTGAGCTAGGGTTATCTTAGACCATATTATTCATGCAGTGCTATGATGCATGTATTGATTTAGACTGATTGAGTTCCATCTTCAGAACTGAAAATGAGCTGCATCTCTGAATAAGATAATGTTCAGTCATAATTCTATAATAATTGAGAAGGAAAAAAAATGCCTGAAGAGACACCCAGTTTTCTACAATATACACACAAACATTAGTGTGATAAAGTATAACTTGTCTTGCTGTCATACAGAAATTTTTAGAAACGTGATAAAAATCTTTAGGGATAGAGGAAATTAATAATTACTGAGTATTAGGAAGCTTTATTCTACCCATTTATGTATGTATTATTATCTACTTTAACAAAATCACTGTTAGGTAGATGTAATATTTAGTTATCATACAGAAGAATGACTTAGGTCCTCAAGAGCTGAATGACTGACCGAAAGTCACCTGGCTACTCAATACCCAAATGAAGATGAGAATGAGAGAGTCAGTCACAGTGTTCCCCTTTGTGTGGCACTGCACAGTTCTATAATACTTACAGCAGCAGCACTAGCACATGTGGATTTTCAATTATTTTGTACATTATATTTCTAGCAAAGTTTACATATTTGTCTCTGGGCACTAAGAAATTGAAGTTTGAATGATCTCTCTGCTTTCTTCTATTTCAGATACTAGGAACAAATCTGTAACAAAAATCAGAATACATTAGACTCTGCTCTACTCACAAACTAAAAAAGTCAGCCCACATAACTTCTTGAACACTGGAAGAAGACATCATATTCCTCCTTGGAGATGGTAGATAGTATATTTCTCATAAATATCAGCAAAGTAATATTATTATACTAGTTCCCTAAATCCTAATTCCCTTCAACCTGCAGGGAAGGTGCTGCCTAAACATGCAACTTAATCTTACAGAATTTAGAGATCCCAGTTATATAAGGGTGAGGGTTGTGGGGAGGGTGGTGGAAAGGGAAAATTCTCAAAGTTGAATGTGAACATAATGTATATATAAATGTACCAATACACTCAATAAAGGAAACAGATCTCAGTTTTAGATAAGACAGATGCCTAACCGTGCCATAGAAGGAGAAATCATTTTACTGCCTTAATGTTAAACAGACATGCCCCAGAGAGATGCAAATGCCCTCACCCAAGGGTCTTTATTTTTAGGCAAAAATACTTGAAAGTTTGGAACAAACCTACTGTTCATTCTTTTCCTCAATATATGTGCAAAAGCTTGGTGTAGTGACTCCTGGCTATAATCCCAGCACTTGGGAGCCAGAGGCAGGAGGATTGCCACGAGTCAGGACTATGTAATGAGTTAGGGGTGGTCAGAACTACAAAACGAGTCTCTCAAAAAACAAAAACAAACAAACAAAAAATCAATATATGTGCAGCAATACAAGAGGCTTGTGCATAACTGTTACCCAACAGTTTAGATCTTTACTATTATGATTATTCTATCTTTGATATGCTTAATCTTAAGACTGTAATAATTCAATGGCAAGTTCACTTACTCCAAACAAATATATTGCAACCAATAATCTGTAAGGCTTTGATGTTTGCTGACTAACCAGAAAATGATTTTCTCAGGGCTTTTGAGATGTAGTTCTTTGCAATGAAACCAATATAATGTTTTATTTTGATTTTTTTCTTATAAAAATGTGTTTATCAGAATCACAAACCATGAATTGATAGGACACTACCTGTTGAACAGGTAAAAAGTCACTGCCATGAATTATTTAACTATACTGGAAGATAATTGATATTTATTGTATAAATAACTGACTGAGAAAATCACAATTAAATGAATTCAGGTTTTTGCTTGAGTTTGAAGTTTAATCTAGGTACCAGTATTTTTATATCTTTTATAAGTCCTGACTCATGGCAATCCTCCTTCCTCTGGCTCCCAAGTAATTCACTTTTGAATGCATTAGAATAAATAATGTGTGGTGTGTGTGTAGAGATACACACAGACTACACACACATAAGCAAATTAAAGTGAATTTACATTTGGGGGCCTCTAAGTTTCTTTTGAAGTGCTGAGTCAGGACCCAACAGTCCATGCTGGCTATTTGCAAAGGCTTAGATATCATCCACACATACAGAAGAGGAAGTATCTGTTAGCATCAGACCTGTTAGAAATAACTTTTCCTTGGTGAAATGAGAGACACTCAATACTGAAGGGACACATTAAGAACTGCGGGAACCCTGCATAAGTGAGGGGGCCAATCAGGCCACCCCATAGCCATTTGCCTTCACAAAGTCTATCTACATTTTCTTTTGGTGACCTTGCATATGGAAGACTTATGTTGAATGATCTGACAAACAAAAAGTGGCATTATCTTCTGCCAAATTATGGATGCATCAGAGAAACCATCAACAGAGTGAAGAGACAATCTACAGAATGGGAAAAAATTGTGCCAGCTAGTCAGATAAAGGAGTATTATATACTATATTATATATATCTAGTCAGATAAAGGAGAATATATAAAGAATGGAAAGAAATCAGAGCACATAAATTTAAAGACTCAATGTGAAAATGGGCATCTGAAAGAAAAAGACACTTTTCAGATGAAAAATTAGAAATGGCAAGAAAAATGAGGAAAATGTTCAACATCATGAAATGCAAATTAAACAACAGTCGGATTCCATTTCATAAAGAGTGGCTGCTATCTAGAAATCAGCCAATAAGAAATGCTCAAGGGGCAATGGTGTAAAAATAACCCTTTTCCAGTGTTGCTGGCAATGTAGACTGGTGGAGCCACTGTGGAAATTATTGTGGAGAATTCTCAGAAAACTAAAGGTAGAGGTTCCATTTGACCCAAGTTTAACTCTTCTTGCTGTCTTCCTGAAAGAATTAAAAGTTTCAAACCACAGTGATACATGGACACCCATGTTTATAGTGGCACAGTTTTTAATAGCTAAATCATGGAAACAGCTCAAATGCCCATCACCTGACAGGTGGAAAAGATGTGGGTTTTTTTCTAGACAGTGGAATACTATTAGGCCATAAAGAAGAATGAGCTTCAGACATTTATAGCTAAATGGATATTTCTTGGAACTACACTCTTAATTGGACATACATGTTTGAATACTGCATTGTTTCTCTGGTGTAAGAAATTAAAAGCTGAAATAAGGACTGAAATGTCTAATGGATTTTGTGAAATGGGAAGAAAGTGTTCAAATGGAATGGGAAACAATGGAAAGGGGGTGAGAAAGGAAGAGAATGAAAAGAAGAAGGGTAAGAATAGAAGGAAAAAAATGGAAAACAAGCTTGTATACATAGGGGAGGGGATTTCAGGGAGGAATGAGTTAAAATAAAGTAAAAAAAATGCATCAACCTTAAAAATTGAATATTATACTTTTATGTAGGAAGGAAATACTTCTTACAGTAACAATACAAAGACAGAGGAAGTTGTGAACCAAAGGAAGAAGTTAGGAAACTTTTATTAGAAATAAGGAGACAAATGGTTCCTGGTTTTCTGGGATAAGTTCTGTACAGGTGACCCCTGAGGCTCTTTGTCAAGGGTATATTATATGGCAAAATCAAAACGTGGGTAAACCCATATTCAATGTATTAGACTACAAGTATAGCTGTTTAGTAACAATCCATCCTATAGGGAGTGAGTCGTGTGGCAAAGGTATATGGAAAAACAAAGGCTTCCTTGCATATGGATGGGAGTTTGGGTCCAATGTTCTGGTCACCCTTATCAGTGCTATGCTTGTCTGAAATGGTGCTAATTATAAAATGATCTTAAGCTGCTGTTAATAATCTTAAGTCTTTCACTAGGAAGGACCGTGTGGCTGCCTATTACAAGTCCATCATGAGACCTGGCTGTCTGCAGCTTTGTCCCCAGTCACAGTCTTGGGATGTTTCATCTTTTGCACTGATCTGTCTGACTTAGCTGTCCAGGGTATTACTACGCAACACCATGAAGCTTCATCTTTCTCAGGGTTCTTTTCTTCCATTGGGTTACTTCCATTTCCCTTTCTCATAATTACACATTTATTCAGAGTCCTCTGAATGCTATTTTAACATCTCTTATGTGAAGTAATGAATTAAGTCCTCAGCTGATAGTGATAATTAAGACACATGCCTACAAACATACAGGTAAAGAAGACAGAACACAGAGGAAGAGACAGAAATAATGACAGAAATAAAAAACACTTACCCCAAAAGTTCATTATCTTTTGTCTATAAGAGATAGTCTCATGAATTTTTTTGGTAGAAAACAGTATTTTTCATGTCTTGAGAGAGTGACCCTCCCCCCACACCTGCTGTTGTCCTGATATTTACATAAGATCCTAAACATGACTCATTAGAGCCCAGGACGAGGCTGTCACTTTAACAGACTTGCTTGGTGCAGTGTTCCAAATCACTTTCCAGTTTAAAACCTCAGTTCAGCAGACTATTGCTTGTGAAAGACAGAGGGTTTTAAAACAGAAACTGGAGCCCTTTTGCTCTGTCCCTCGGGGCAGCATCCCCAGCAGAGCCTCACCACCTACAGCTCCCTGAGGCCCCATGACCTAGTTTGCAGCTGCGTCCTGCCCTAGAGTCTCTGGAGTCGCTGTCTTCCCCTTGGAGCCCTTGTTTCCGCTCTTGGGCCCACACTTCGCTGCTGGGCACCAGAGCTCAGCCCAGAAGGAAGGACAGACACGCGGAGGGGCAGGGAGCAGCAGGGCCAGCTTCACTGCAGAGTGTGCAGAGCCAATTGTATTTCAAAAGTCTCTTAAAATATGAGCTCAAATGAGTGATTAGAGTTTTCTGGAATAGACGCCATACCTACGTATTTCATTCTGCTTCCGAAATCAGAAATGCTGGAGATTTGTGCATTAATTCATTTCATCAACATTAATCAAGCACTCAGACTCCAGACGTTATGTTTATTTAAACTCAAGAGATTTATTTGCAATGTAGACTTGAAAGACCTGATCATACTATTTCTGGTTTTTTGCATCTGAAAGATATTTGTTTCTTTGCCCTCGTTTGAAATTTATTATGAACCACTGAAAGAAAACCTTGAGAGAATAAAAGGAGAAAAGTCACTTCAACAAAACAAAATAAACTAAAATAAAAATTAAATTGAGTGTGGGCCAAACACAGTAACAAGTGGACATGTTGCCATATGCCGGTACCTCCTTGGCTTCCGTACCAACTTCCCTCAGCACAAGTGACATCGTATCAAAAGGCCCATCTGAGGACCCCTAGCTGTGATCGGTGAGGTACAGAAATTTCAGGAGAGTAAATGGAGAATATTACCAAAGTCAAAGCCTTATTATTGTGTGGATCTGTAAGAAAAGTGCTTTGGAAGGAGAAGCACGCGCATGTGCACACACACACACACACACACACCACACAATTCCTTTTGAAAGACATGAAGCACCACTGCTTGCATCAGTCACCTGATGGTTTATGTGAAAAACCTCTGAGATGAGCATTGCTTTACATGTCAAAATATTTTAAAAATTAAAAAAAATCATAACAGAGACTGTATGCAGTCGACAAAACCTGAAATATTTACAACCCCTGACTTAAAAAGGGAAATTTACCAACTTGTCTGCAAGCATGCCAAAGCACAGAAATGGAAGGAATTCAGGGGTAAATAAGAGAAAAGAGAGTAACTATAGATCCCAACACATACATTCTAATGAAATAATTTCTATTGGAAAAATAAACATAAGTAGAAACATTCAAACATGCTTAAGGAAATTACACAAAGTGAAGTGGGAAATAGCAGCGTTCTTGGACAATAGTGATGTTAAATATTAGTAGAAATATTATAGAGGTGGCAGTTAGTCAGGACATTAGGCAATACAGCCCAGCGCCTTTTTATTAGGGCTTCAATTAATTCTCACAACAACCTTGGGAAGTAGCTTGTTTTACCTAAATTTTGTAGTACCTCAGCTGGTCTAAACTGATGATAGATTCTACTCTGCTCCCACCGTAGAACTGCAGGGAACAAGATAAAAAGTAACCATAAAATAGAAATAATAAAACTATTCATAAAATAAAATTTCAGTCTGCAGATTGGAAGGAATCCTTGTTTCCCAAGTTTGCACTGAAAGATAGATGGAGAGAAATCAAGTAGCTGATAAGCATACATCATCTGACTGAGCTCAAACTCTATAATCTAAAGAGAGAATTTGGAAAAGTATATGTAGAAAGGGAGAGGGAGAAAATTGTAATCCTAAAATTAAGTACAATGGGGAGTTATAATCCCAATCATGAATTCAAATGCATAGAACTGGTTGGCCTCATTGAAAAATATCTGATGATAAAATTTGGTGAAGAAGGCCTACATGGTCAAACGGGTGATAGACTTAAGTATGTAAATATAAAAACTACATAAACAAAATGATAATTTATAGTATAGAAGAGCATGTAAATAGTTCAACTCTTAACAGTATAATTAAGAGAATTCAGGAGATTTTGGAATTGTAAGAGTTAGGAGAGAACTGAAGTTCAAACACAATAAAAACATGACATTAGTTTGCTAGCTCTACCACAATGTGGTAAAATATATTATCTGACTTAAAAGATATAAATATATTTTATTTTTATTAAAATATGATTGTCACATGTGGGCACCTTGGTAAAATTATTTTTCTTTACCTTTATTTACTTAAATATAGAGGGAAGAGTTGGGGATTTAGTTCAAGCAGTACTGCGCCAACCTTGGATGCACAAGGACCTGAGTTCAATCCCCGGTACTACAAAAAGAAAAAAGAAAAAAGATAGCTAAAATGATTTTCATTAATTGTTGATAAAATGACTTCTAAATAATGTAATTAATGTGCTTTCTGGCTTTTATCCCTACCATTTTTTCTTGTTTTTGTTATTTTCCAAGTGATATAACATTATAGCCAAAGCAATGACTATGAAGGAATAATAGAATACACCAAGTAGTAGAGAATGAGAGAGCTCAGATTATTGAGAAAGCAAAAACACAGAAGTCACATTTGCCCTTGGAAAATCAAGATGCAGGCGTCCCTGGACAAAGTGAATTTAGTTTGAATCATGAGGGGTAAGTACTGTCCTCATAAAGAAGGAGGGAAGGGGCCGGAGGGTTAGCTCAGAGGTTCCGGCGCCTGCCTCGCAAGCGCAAGGTCCTGAGTTCGATCCCTAGTAACCACATATAATGCTGGGTGCGGAGACACGCCCACCAACAATCAACACCGCACACCACAATGCCGGACGTGGTGGCTCACGCCTGTAATCCCAGCACTCGGGAGGTAGAGACAGGAGGATTGCTGAGTTCGCGGCGGCTTGCCTGGGCACCATAGTGAGCTCAGGGCCAGCCTGAACTACAAAGCGAGACCCTGTCCCAAAAGAAAAAAAAAAAAAAAAAAAAGAAGGAGGGAAGGAAACAGACTAAAGGATGTCATGTTCTTGAAAAAGGCCATAAAAGGCATGGATCTGAGGACATGGGTGACCTGTTAGGTACATTCAGAAATATGTGAGGAGATGAGATTATAAATTCTGATTATGTCTGTAATCACAGCACTCGGGAGGTAAAGGCAGGCTGATCACTGTGAGTTCAAGGCTAGCCTGGGCTACATAGTGAGTTCAGAACTAGCCTGAAATACAAAGTGACACTCTGCCTCAAAACCAAAAACAAATTTTGTACATGCTGTAAGAACCTGCATTTCAGGTGATCGTAATGAGGATCCTGTAGGAAGGATAAAAAATAAATGTGCTTTTTTCCCCTCCCCATAAAGAATCAGAAAATAAATATTCCAAGTCTCCTACAAGAACTACTTACCCCTGTCCCATCATCATAGAAGCAGCCACAAATAGTATTTAATGAATGTCCATGGTGGCATTCAATAAAAGAGTCATAAATCTTTATTCACAAGAAGAGCCAGGAATACATTTGCCTTGGTAGCATAGTTTGTGAAACAATACTTTAAAGTAAAGGAGTTTTATGCTCAGCTTTGTGTTTTAAATTAATCATTCTGTATCTTGAGATGAGATGGATTCCAGGGGAAACTAGTAACTCCAAAAGTAGAAGCTGGCAGGACTGTATACATATTCCTGTTGAAATTCTAGGCCTGCTGCATTTCCATTTTAAACATGTTTGTCTCTTCTGTTAGATCCTGGGGTATTTCAGGTCAGGGACTGTATCACATTCATTATTTTGTTCCTAGCATGCTCTTATTTGGAAACTTGTACTTGAAAGGTGCTCATAAATATTTATATATTTAATGAATGAATAAATGAATGAGTAAATTGGTTACTTATTAAAACATCTCACTATTTTCTAAACTTCATTTTTTTCCTTAACAGCTTTTCCATTTTAGTCATATCAGGGTACTCTCTGTATCTACCTATATAGTACATGTATTTAAATCATTCTTTTTCAAACAACTATGGTCTATTTATTTTCTAAAAAAATTAAAATATTACTCCAAAGAAAGTTTTAGAACACTATATAGTACTTGAAAGATCAGACTCAGTTGCCTTTTTTGAAAATAAAAATGTAAACATACTTTAAAAATCAAAATAACTCATATCCACTGGAACTGGTCTTCTGTATTATTATTTAAAAATAAAGATGCAACACAATGCTTTTGTTTTATAGATTGGAAATGTTGATCCAGGAAAGTTACATGGCTGATGGAAGAGCTGAGCAAAGACAACATGCTCTCCTGACTTTCTGACCCCTGGACTTCAAAATCAATCAAACTGCAGTGCAGGAAGTAGAAAATACTCCACGCAGAAGAGAGTGATTATAGAATGACTGTACCGTTTCTAGGGATAACTTCTAGACCACGATCAGGAGGCCACGTTAGTCTCCTATGGCTGGTCTACATTTGCACTCAGTGAAGCAAAAATACGTCCCATTTAGGTTCATCAACAGTGATGGGTGGATTTCTCTCTACCAGCAACCAATTTTGCAACAGACACATTGACTCTAGTTCAACTTATACATACTTTAACTGGACATCATGTGAGCCCCACTGACCGGGGGCTCAGTCCCAGAAGGCTGTTTCCCACTGTGATCTTGTATACATCTTGCTTTCTACTCAGATATTTGCCCCACACAGCCATACCCAGATGTCAGACAACATTGCTGACATTAAACGGGGGCTGGTGCTTCCTCAGTCAACCCCTAAGACCTCTGGGGAAAGAGCCATTAATTCCCTGAGTTTTTTCTAGTGCCCACCTCTCCAGCTTTCCATTCTAATCTCTGGTCGTGAGTCTCCAAACGTAAGCACCAGGAGCACTTTCCCCAAGTTAATGCATCTTCACTAGTTGAATGACAGCTGCCTCCCTTTTAGAGTGAGGCTGAGTCATTGGGAGCAGGATGTAGAAAAAAACTTTCAATTTTACCTTTCTCTGACATTCATCTTATACATGAATTAGACTTTGTCAAACCACAAACAGCGTCCACACTGTTTCTAGTTCTACACCTTCTCTGAGTTACTCAGTGTGGCTGATCCCAATATTTCTGCCTTATCAAATTCTCCCAGATGGTCAGCTCCCTATGGGACAGCTACAAACAGCCCACTTTAGTTCCTGGAGTCTGTGGTATTAAATTCATCTTGGGAAACTTGTTTGTAAAACACCCCAGGCACATGTCTCCTCTGTCTCCCTGTCTCTCTCTCTGTCTCTGTCTGTCACTATTTCTGTCTCTGTCTTTCTCTCTCTCTCCCTGAAACTCCTCCTCCTTCTCCTTCTTCTCTCTCTCTCTCTCTCTCTCTCTCTCTCTCTCTCTCTCTGTCTTTTTCTCAAGGCCAGATATTTACTCCCATTAGGTTCAAAACCAAAAATAGAAGGCATATTTCACACTTGTGTACCCCCTAATCGTTGAAGGGCACCTTACATCTTCAGAATGATGGATTAAGAGACTGGAATATTCACTCTTTTCTCAGTACAAATCATTTACTTAATAGTTGGTTTTATTTTTGAGACAGGGTCTTGCTTTGTAGTTCAGGCTGGCCCTGAGCTCACTCTGTAGCCTAGGCAAGACTCAAACTCAGCAATCCTCCTGCCTCTGCCTCCTGAGTGCTGGTATGACAGGTGTGAGTAACCACACTCAGCTTTAGTAGTTAATTTTTAAAATAATCAAATACATCAAAACACTAAGTATTAAAGTGTATCAATGAGCAAAGTAGAAAAATATTTTCCTTTATAGAAATTAGATAGCAAACTACTTCAGATGATAGACTAAAGAAATGAAATTGGTGTCCAAATGTAGGGTCAACAGACTGCCACTGTGCAGACAGATGGCCTGTTGGGCTGAAAGGAGAATTTTACATTCAGGAAGGACTTGAGGGAGTGAGGAGTTCAGCTTGCAGTTTCCAAGCAGAGGGAAAAAGTAGGTGCAAACTTCCCCAAGGCAGAGACTGTGTGACAAGCAGGAAGAAGCCTGAGCAGCACACAAAGAAATTTTGCTCATTCTCCCACCTTTCTCACTCCACTCAAAAACAACACATCTCTGTACTCACTAGACATATAGATCTCTTTGTCTTGGAGTTTTTAAATTTCGGGTGTTCCTGCTTCATAGTCCTCACCCAGCACATAATTATATATTCACTTAACTATTTGGCTACATTCTTCATATTCCACTACTGTGCTCTTGTGCAGTAAGGGTAACATGTGCCCTCTGAGAACCAATATTTCACTGCTGTATGTCTATCTGAGCACAGAACAGGACGTGAACTTTGTATAGACTGGATAAATATTTGCTTTCTGATATATCACATGGATGATGGTTTGGCAAAGTGGAAATGTATTTGCGTCTATGGATAATCCCTCCTACAAGTTAGTGGAGTTTTCCATTTATATATATTCCATTATAGATCTTCAAAATGTTTTCTGCAATCTGCCTCCTTCTTTTTTGGAATTAAACAGTTATGGATTTTGAAAACTAGCAATATAAATCTGTCCTGGATCATAAGCATTCCAAGGGTCATTAATAAATCTTTGGGAAAAAAATCAGCAGTGGTATTTTTCATATGTATGATATTTATATAAATTTAAGCATGATGTGATAGAATAGACAGAATATATTAATATAGAAGTTCCTAATATAGATGACAGTCTATCTGTCAAAAGCTTGGATATTCCTAAAATCTCCACTTTGTCACCTGGCAGGGGTGTCCTGTTGCACAAACATCTAGCCTCAGGGTTAGTGCAGAGCGAACAACGTGCGCGAGGCTCTCTGGTCCAAATTATGCATTATATGTTATGGTTTCACTTTACATTTAGAATAGCAGTCAATGCTGATTGCAGATTAAAGTTTAATGCTAAGCAAATTTGTTCATTGTAACTGTTATTAAAAGAATCTTTAAATCAAAAGCCCACATTGATCTGCATGACATACCTTTCGTGTTTCATGGATAAAGTGTGATTCCCAAAGTTTCTTTGAATCAAATTACTTTGGAAAATGCCAGCTATATTCAAACTGTCATGAGGAAGTGAAGCTACAGAATTTAGTTCATTCTTCCTTCCAGTATAACTCCCTTCTCTATAATTTTATGTTTTCTTCCAAGTATGTTGCATTATTAATGTTTGCTTTAAAACTTCATCATTCTTCTTTTATTATCAGTGTCAGAGCAGGAAATAGGCCACGCAGGGTCACTGTCCTTCTAAATCCCAGAATTGTCTCAGTCTTTAAGGACTTTGCAACATAAAACCACAATATTCTTTTGAATAAAGCCTTTTGTCACCACCAGTCAAAATACACCCTGGATATCTCCATAAAGGTTTATATATGGTACAGTTTTAGTAATTTTAATATAAACATATATTTGCCTCTATAAATATGTACATAGCCACACACAAATTCAACAGTTCTGTGGCAGTACTAATAATAAATTTCTAGCAGTGGAAACGTTTAGTTGAAAGCAAAAATAAAAGTAAAAACTTAAGTCTTTAATACATAGCTCTACAATATATTGGAATATTTGTTTTCTTGTGCTTTAGTAAATATTAGATTACATAATTCTATCTTTTAAATTGTTAGTCTGCTAAATAAAATGAAGGTCATTTTGTTCTGTATTCGTTTGACTCGAGAGGAAACTGAAGTCACTCACTACAATGCCTTCTTCATGTTGCTTCCTCAGTGATCCACCTGAGACTGAGAAGAGGTGCTTACGTATTTAAGTTGATGTTGCTGAGTTGTTATATTTTGAAGGGTCCAATTCTGTCCAGTCAGATGACTTCCATGTTTGTTCTGATGTAACACATGCAGCACTCAGAAAAGAAGTATGACTGTGATAGGCTTTGCTGCAGTAATAACACAGGGGTTCTACCCACAAGAGGATATCAGTATCATAGATTTTAACATTAGTGTGAAAAAGCTCAAATTGCCCCAAACGTGTCTACAGTTAAATGTTACCCTTAATACACTATAGCACATAGAAAGCCATATTTTTTTTTTGAGACAGGGTCTCGCTTTAGTTCAGGCTGGCCCTGAGCTTACCATGTAGTCCAGGCAGGCCTCGAACTCAGCAATCCTCCTGTCTCTGCCTCCCAAGTGCTGGGATTACAGGCATGAGCCACCATGCCTGGCAAGAAAGCCACATTTTATAGCACATTTTGACAGTTGCCAGGTCATTTTGGAGACTTCAGTTGGCTCCCTGAGCCCTTACTTCTTCAGGTGGCTCCCTGAGTCCTTACTTCTTCAGGTAGATTTTAAGTCAGGCATTCTTTCTTAAATTGTTTTACAATTTGAATTAATTTTTAAACTGAAGACATTTCTTCACACATTTATATCTTCCTGAATGATAAACTTTCCCTTCAGCCTATTTCTGCAGCTGGCACAGCCCCTTAGCTCCACAGTACCAGGGTCCTCTTCTTCCTGGTCCCCCATCTGTCTGCTCAGCTTGCTCTTCCAAACAAGCCATTTCTAGCGTGTGGGAACTAACCCCACGGTTGTGTGAGGCAGAAGCAATAAGGCAGAACGGCTGACATTGCATAGTGGAGTTGGGGGCTTTCTGGTAGGAGTGTGGTCCTGTGTGTAGCAGGACCGCATGGGTCTCTGCAAATGGTCATAAGGAGGAGTGAATACATTGATCCAGACAGAAATCACTTGGTCCACATTGGACTGTACTTAGTTGATCGCAACTAATATGAAAGACTCAGGCAGATTCCTGATGCCAGGATCCATTTTGCCTACAGTGGTCTAGAAAACTATGGAGAGAAATGTGAGCAGAACTGCTCGAGATCGGTCATGGCTCTCATGACCAAGATAACTGCACTCAAGTCAAGGCGGATCCAACACTCACACGACGGTTGGCGGGAATGTGGACCTCGGCTAATGAAATGCGGCGAAAGTGATTTGAGTATCTTTGATGGAGCTACATCCATGAAAATTTTACTCTCTTTTACATGCTTGACCCATGCAGGGGAGTACCTTGGAGGTGACAGAAACTTCCTTATCTTGGGTCTCTGAGCCACTAGGTGGGACAGATTCATACTCCAACTGTGACGAATTTTACTTGGGTGTTCTCCAAAAGGACTGCACCCACAGGTGGCAGGTGGGGCTTTGGAGAATAACTGGGTCATGATTAGAGTGAGGATGCACCCTGAATGTGAGTGACACCAATCAATAGTCTTGTAGAGTGGATGGAATAAAAAGGGAAAAATAAGGAAAGCTGTTGGCCTCTGGCTCCCCATGCCATAAGCTTTTTCCTGTCTACCATGCCATGGAGCGCTGCCATGACCCTTTGTCATGCCAACCTGCCTTAAAGCCTCTGGAATATGGGCTGGAACCTCTGCAGACTGTGAGTTAAGGTAAATGTCTTCTCCTTTAACTTGTGAGTTTCAGGTATTTGTCCCAGCAATGACAAACTAAACAAGACACCAAGTCACTCATCCTCAGATCACTCCATGCTCTAGAACTGCCCTGACCTAACTTTAGTAGGTAGAATTGTCATATTGTACATGCTTATGTTCCTATGCTTAATTCATATCTGTCTTAACTACATTTCAATGTCTTAACTGCTGTCTTTCTTGTCTGTTTGTCTAATCGTTTGCTCTGCATGATGTGGACAGGTAATTAAAATTTTATTTGATGACTCAAAATTGGGAAGATCATAAGGAGTGTCAGAATTAGAATTCCATGTCTGTTATCCAGCTTAGTGACCTCTGTTCCCTCGGTAACCTGAGCTTCCTGCTGAGGGTGTCCTTCCAAATGTTGACATAATTAAGTGTTAATAGGGAAGATAATTAGAAAAAAAGTAGACTTCCTGGTAAGGAATATTGGATAATTATTTACCTGCCTTCCTATCATTTTGACTATCAACTTTTATTTACTAATTATCTTCTTTAATACCTCTCCACATATTTATGAAGGTTTTTTCTACCAATTTGCTACAGTTCCTTTCTTAGCCAAAGTGTTAGGTTTTACCCATGTCTGTTTCCGTCTTCAAATTATCTTTATCCCTTTCATTCCTTACTCTGTTGACATCTTTTTGAATTCCTTTCCACATCATGTCTTTCAGCCTTCAGACATCAGCTAAATAGTCAAATTTCTGTCAGAAATCATATTTTCAACTGTTAAATAAAACCTAGACTTCCATAGAGCACCATACAACTGGGAGATCTCTCTGTACCCAACAAATGTCACATGGGAAAATATAGGTGTTTATCAAAATTATATAATAATAAATGTCAGAAGCTGATGAGAATGTTAAGGACATATTCCAAGTATTTTCCATTTCCCATAGTTTTCTTCTTACAAAGCACCAGAACTGGGGCCTAGAAGACATTGGTGGCTTTTCTAAGGCTTCATTGTGGAAGCTGAATAGGAAATCATGCCATTGCTTTTGGCAGAATCAATCTGGAAAGAGCTCTGGCAATTCTGCTGCAATAGGATTCCATATCAGGGACAGGGAGTACAAATAAAAGCTCTCTTTCATATAATTGGATTCATTAAATATAGTTTACTCAAATTTATTGAACTTCCATGAAAGGAGAAATATTATTTTCTTTTGAAAAAAGATAAAGAAACTAAGGCTGGTGAACTAATGGATGTAAAGAGACTTTCTAGAAATTTAGCAAGAAGCTGATTGGCAATTTTATTTGAGTCTATCTTAACTCTAAAATCTTGATCCTTTTCTCTGATGTGGTGTCAGAGTTAAATCCATAGAGATTCATGGCACAGTGATCTCGATGTTAGAAAAAAAATGAGGCCTTCTCAATCATTACTGTAGCTTCAACATACTAAATCTCTTCCTTGTTGATTAATCCTTCAGTTCAACCAAGTTATTGATCATGGGGCAGAAGAGTTAATGAAATAACCCTTCATTTCAAGAAACTCAAGGCCTAAATGAGGAAAAGCACACACATAATAAGTCCAGTACTAAATATTCAGCTCATGCTAGCTTTTGATTCTTATTCTATCAATTGATTAGAATTACATTAAATTTGAATATGATGTGCAATTATTCTTTGTAACTAGACAAGATAGGCAAAAAGCACTTTTAAAATGTCCTTGACTTACTAATTTTTCTTTACTAATTTGTTTCTTCCTAATGAGCAACACTGCCCATACAGCATGGGTTTTGTTACCCTGAATCTGTGCACAGCCCACCTCTCTTCTTTGCTTTAAATTCTTGGAGAAATAATTTGGAAATTTGAGGCCTCAGTTTCTGGAGCTGCTCAGAAAAACAAAATCCCATTTCTTGCTCAGTAAATTGTGGGTCACTTGCCATGGATCAATACTAGCAAATGAGTAAGATGAGGAGGGGACTCCAAAGGCAACTTGAGAACTCAAAATGGCAAAGAAATTTTATGTTTTAATTAGTGTTTCACATATTTAATTTAAAAATATATAGCTGTAGTCTAGGGGGATCTACTAATTACAATCCATGAGTTCCCATATGCCCTGTAATGAATGAAGTATCCCTGGTCTCCAAATTGGAATTCAGAGATGCTAATTAGTATACTGTCTAGACTTGTAGAACTAAGGTCAATTGTAATGTTGGAAGTATGTGACAAAGGAAATAAAAAGAATAAAGTAAATACATACATATATACATGCTTCCACTGCTCAGTCTAGAGAGCTCTGTACCAAGAAAGCTTGCATCGGCAGTCCATCTCTTATTAAGATCAAGTTTGCAATGCAAATTAAAAGACAGTCACTCTGGGTCATGGCCTCTGGAGGACTCAATCCCAGCTTGGCTGGCTCCATGCAGAAACAGCATGGTGGAAGAGCATGGAGAATGAAAGGTGCCTGCCTGCCTAAGGCATCCCTGGAAGTCAGGAGAAAGAGGGAGA
>PVIC010023711.1:0-17423 GCA_004025085.1 Thryonomys swinderianus
GAGAGGGGGAACAAAAACATCAATGTGGGCTAAATACATGCACCTGTTTCCTAATCTGAGTGCACACTTTTTGTATGGCAAACATGTAATTTTAAATTTTTTTAAAGTTAAAAACACTTTCCGTGCAGAAGAAAATTATGTAATTGTGTAAAGGTCACAAACCTATTTTGTTGTTGACATTGATATCATTCAGCATTTAAAAATTTCTGTGTTCTCATATGTATACCCTGGAAATACTTTAAGAAAAGATTTAAATCAGAGCTTTGCCTGTCAACCCAGAAAAACTGAGTTCAGTCCCTAGGTTCATCCGTGAATTTCTGAAAAGCCAAGTTTGCAGAGCCGCAGGCGTGTTGCCTGGGGGGCTGGGCAGGCCCTGCAATCCCTGGCCCTTCAGTAAGCTCCGTGTGTGCAGCTGCTTGGAGAGACTCTGCCGCATGTTCCCCTCTCTTCCTGAGGGCGATGGGCGAATGTCCAGGCCTTTCCCCAGACTCCCGTCCTTGCCGTGCTGGGGGCTGGACCCAGGCCTTTCCACCCACAGAGCGCGTGCTGTCTGCCGAGCTGTATTCACAGCACTGCCCTGGCCCTTCTGAGGTGCTGGTGACCATGGCCTTTCCCCGGATGGTGTTTCCAGGGTTGGCTGAAGGCCAGCTGTCCTGCCGGCCAAACCCTGTACAAAGGCATTATTATCTTTCTGGGTTTAAAAACAATACCAAGATTGTGGTTTTCCAGACAACTCAGAAAAGTTAAAAGTTAAAAAAAAGATCAAAAGTCTTTCTTCTCTTTCTGTTGCTAACAGTACTCTTAGAGCATTTAAAAATAGGCACGAAATAAATGTACATATTGGCGGATCACCGTGTGATAGAGTTACAGAATATATATTCTCTATAATGACCAGTCGAGGATAATGAGCAACATTTTTATAAGCTTCCAGGTTTTATCATGTAGACATATGTTTCCCATTATATATAAGGCTGATCATAAACAGCAATGAAATCAAGGTCTTTATAGTGTTCTTCACTTTGGCATTTTTCTTAAAATTTCTTTTGGAAGTTTGTGTATATCTGTAACTAAAGGCTGACTTGTTTAAAAATGGTTTTATGGCTGGGGGTGGTGGCTCACACCTGTAATCCCGGCACTTGGGAGGCAGAGGCAGGAGAATTGCTGAGTTTGGGGTTTGCCTGGGCTACATAGTGAGCTTAGGGCCAGCCTGAGCTACAAAGCAAGACCCTGTGTCAAAAAAAAAAAAAAAAAAAGGTTTTACAGTAGCTGACTGTATGCATGTGTATAAGTTTTTTTTACTAAAGCTATTTCTAGTATTTTGCTTTTATAAATTGTACTGTATTAAACATGCTTGTATGCATTCTGCTTCTTGTGAAGCACATCTGAACTACAGATTCTTAGAAATAGACCAGCAGGTATACACATTTACATTTCCTTAATGGTACACAAATACCCACCCACGGAGTCTGTATCACTTTATTTGCACTGATGTTATGTGAGAATATGTGTTTCCTCAAACCTTATTGAAAATAGATATACTTAGATTTATTTTATGGGAAGAAATATTCATTTAATTGAAAATTTAATTGCGTGGTTAATTTGATGTACAGTTTTTTGTTTGTTTGTTGAGATAGGTCTCACTTTGTAGTTCAGGTTGGTCCTGAGCTCATTATATAGCTCAGGTAAGCCTCAAACTCAGCAATCCTCCTGCCTCTGCCTCCCGAGTGCTGGGATTATACAGGTTTGAGCCACTGATTGCTGGGCATGAGCCACCATGCTCAGTACTGTTGTATGTGGTTATCAGGGATTGAACCAGGGGCCCTGTGCTTGCTAGGCAGGGGCTGAAACCACTGAGCTAAATCTCTGGCTGTTGGTGTACAGTCTTACAATGGAATATTTCTTATTTTTCCTCCGAACTTAGAAGAGGCTCTGTATTTTGTGTTTTAAATTATTGTTAGGTAAATTGACTTTATGTTGGTTTAGGGTTCTATGAAGTCTAGCACATAGTAGAGTTTTATAACTGGCACTGTGGTCCTCACAGAATAGCTCTGTCAACCCCTGTGGTCGCTGATCTGTTCCACGTTAGTAGAGTTCTGTTTTCTAAGGACTTGTATTAGAGGAGTCGCACAGTGTATAATTTGAAGACTGGCTTTTTCAGCTCAGCATAAGATTCATCCAGGGTGCTATGCTTATCAGTACTGTGTCCTGAAAATAAATGAGAGTTAAAGCTGGCCTTTGAAAAGATCAAGAAAGTTGTTGAACTCTTAGGCAAGTTTGGGAACAAAAAGCAGGAGGTACAAATTCCTAGTGTCGGAAAAGAAGGGTTATTTCTGCAGACCCTACAGAACAATTATAGGAGTGCCTATTAGACAGCAGAGACATGGAGTCGCATCCCCAGCTCTTTATAAACATCTTACTTTGAGAAAGGGTCTTGCTAAGTTGCCTGGACTGAGCTCAACCTGAGCCGTCTTTCTGCCTCAGCCTCCAGTGCTGGGATTACAGGCATACAGCAGCATGCCTGACACTGTTGTAGTTTTATAACTGTTTAAGAAGTTGGGCTTGAAAGTTCCTAGAAAGAAATCCCCAGCTCCGTGGCTGTTGCTGTCAGAGCTCCGTCATACTCCAAAGCTGGGAGCTCCTCTGGGCTTTTCTTGGCCAGAGCGAAAGCCTGCTTCGGGCCCCTCAGGCCCTGGGCAAAGGTCCCCACTGGTCCCGTGATTTTTGCAGCTCTCACCTTCTTTTTCCACGCGCCTGCTTCTCGTGGCTTCTCGTGGTCCTTAAGGAGCTGCTGCCCACGTGGCAGCCAGGTTGAGAGCCGCAGCCTGCGAGAGAGGCCTCAGGTGCAGGGAGCCTGTCCTGCCTGGTCCAGCTGTGGCTCCTCATGCCTGGCAGGGGGCAGGTGAGCTGCGTAACTTGTCTGGACAGTGATGAGGAATTCCTTTTCTCCTTTTCCTGTTCCACAGCATTTGCATAGATACAGGTGTTAACTGAGCTGTTGATTCCTTTTGTTTTTCACGAGAGCTTGGATAACAGGTAGCCGCAAATGAAATGTTGACAGAGGTGTGTATTTGAAAGTCTGACTGTCAGAGTCCTTGCTTTTCATGTTGCTGTGCAACATGTAGCAACTCTTCCAATTTTTTAAATTTTTTTTTTTTTTGAGACAGGGTTCAGGCTGGCCCTGAGCTATGTAGCCCAGGTAAGCTTCCAGCTCAGCAATCCTCCTGCCTCTGCCTCCCGAGTGCTGGGATGACAGGTGAGAGCCACCACGCCCGGCACTGTGGTATGTGGTATTGATGGCTGGTGGGCGTGAGTCACCACTCCCAACATTGTATGTGTTTACCGGGATCGAACTCAGGACCTTGCGCTTGTGAGGCAGGCGCTGGAACTACTGAGCTAACTCTCCGGCCCAACTCTTCCAATTTTTAACTTGTAGATTTTAGCTGTGACCCTGTAGTTAATGCAGTGTGTCCTGTCGTGGATGACAGGATTATATTTGGAAGACAGACACTGTATTATATGGGCAGGAGAAGGCTTCATAAAGTTCCTTGCTATGACATAAATGTACAGAAATATAGCGTTTTCCACTAACTGAATTCAACTTGTTGATGAACACCTGTTTTCTATGAGGACAAAAATTTTAATCACTTTAACTCAAGTAGTTAGGATAGAATTCGATTGCTTTCATAAAAAAGTATTCAGTTGCTAATTTAAATGTAGCCACTTTACACCACAAAGGGCATCTTTTCCTACACGGAGAGACGTTCGCCCTCTCATACCGTGTGGCGGTGTGTTGTGTTGCTCTTCCTCCAGTGCGGCCCTCTGTGCGTCTTGTGACCGTGCCTGGGTTTTCGGTTTCTTTCCCCACTGTGTCCTCTCAGGGCACAGCTGGCCCTTCCTGGCTGCCCTGTCTCCAGCGCTCCCCAGATCGTCGCCGGGACTGGCACCCTCAGCTGCTTTAAGCTTTTCTGTCCCCACAGGCACAGGCACAGGCACAGGCACCACACCTGCACCCTGTTCAGCCAAGCAGTCTTCGGGCCTGGATTCCTCCTCAGAGACCTGGCAGCCCCTGAAACTTGGTTAATTCTAACTTTTCAGCTGCCTGCCTCCCCACTCCTTGCCCACAGCTAGTTATAGTTTTTCTCTTCAGATATAAGGTTCATATCCTAAAAAGAGTAGCTCTGGTATGCGACAGCAGTGGTAACCATTTCTCAAGTGATACAGAAAGTGCTGTTATTTATTATAGCAGTAACAAGTAAAAACAAATTTTTTACAAATAAATGTAACAAGATGCACAGCCTTTGTAGACACAAGATTATAGAATCTTACCATGGAATTCTGTAGACTAGATTTAAAAGGAGCCCAACTAATGGAGACTTCTTATGATTCTGGTTTTTACAGTTAATAAAATCAATTCCTCATAAATTAATATATAGCCAATATTTTACAAATTAAAATGTCACTGAAATTTCTTAGGACCTTTAATGATGACTCTAAGCCTCATTTGCAAAAGAAAATGTTTAACGCCAACAGTATAAAAAGAACATTGTTCTGTTAGATGGCAAGTCAAGGCGGCCAGTGAACAATAGTAATTGAGATAAACCTAGGAATAGTAAAACAATCAGTGAAACAGAAGAAAAACTGCTCACATTGATCTGTTACTTGTGGGAATATGGGTTATGATAAAAATTGTATTTCATGTCCTAGATACAAACATTACTCAAGGCATAATTTTTGAGCAGTTGCCTTTTGATTTGGATATCAAACCACATATGGGATTAATTCTATTAAAATTCACTACCACATATGGGATTAATTCTATTAAAAAACTCACGAAGGGCCAGAGGGTTAGCTCAGTGGTTCCGGTGCCTCGTAAGCGCAAGGTCCTGAATTCGATCCCCGGTGACCACATACAATGCTGGGCGTGGAGACTCACACCCACCAACAATCAATACCACATACCACAGTGCTGGGCGTGGTGGCTCACACCTGTCATCCCAGCACTCGGGAGGCAGAGACAGGCGGATTGCTGAGTTCAAGGCTTGCCTGGGCTACATAGTGAGCTTAGAGCCAGCCTGAACTACAAAGTGAGACCCTGTCTCAAACAAACAAACAAAAAACTCACGAAGTTTTGCAAATTATAAAATTTTAGATAAAAATTTAAACATATTTTCATAATCATGGGATAACCCAGGGCTTCCTATGGAGAGTATAAAACTCAGAAGAAGTGAAGCAAAATGCTGACAAATTTGTACAGAAATTAAAATTTGAAACAGAACATTTGGCTTGTATACAGCACAGAGAAGATTCTCAATAAATTTTTGCTGAATGAATAACTATAGAACAAATGATAAGCAAATCAAAATAAATCAAAATAATGGGGAGACTATTTGCCAAGTATATAACGAGTACTAGTGTGCAGAATGTATAGAGTATGATGAGCCAAACTAAAAGATGGATGACTTGGAGGAAAAATGTGCAGAAATACACAGAAAGAATATAATAAATTACCAATAAATTAATGAGCAGATGTACAACATTAGTAATAAAATACAAATCAAAGATAATTTTGCTTATTATATTAATAACTATAAATACTCATAATATCCTATCGATAAAGGTGAGACCAACACTTCCGGGTGTGTAAATTGGTAAATCCATTTTTGAGGGAAATTCACATATTTCTTGAAAGATTGAAAATGCCTATGTGCCTTATCCAGAAAGCTAGTCTCTGTGACTCTCTCTAAAGCAAACGTGTTTCATGTACAGCTGTACATCCTGTAAGGTGGTGCTCACAGTGGTGATTGCAACGCCGATCACTGGGAAAAGCAGGAGCCCAGTGCTCTTGGCAAGAGGAAGTAAATGTGTGGCGTGTACACATGCATTTCAACAGCGGGGCAGGCAGTAGTGTTGACATGGGAAGGTTTATTAGATGCTGTGTCAAGTTTAGAAAGCAGATAAAGGACCACATAGGGAATGACCCACTGAAATAAGTGTTATGTTCATATCTACGGGTAGACTGGACTGAGGTGTGTTCGGGTTATCACCGGGGAGAAAGCGAGACAGAGGTACACCAGTGTTTCACATTTTATGATTGTTAATTCTCCTCAGATGGTTTGCGATCGTCAGATATTCACACACCACTTGCTGATAGATAAAATAGATACAAGGAGAGAAAGCACCATCCCGAAAGTCGAGATTTATAAAAGGGAGGAGGGAAAGGAAGAAGAGAGGGAGGGGATCCGAACGCCCTGTGCGTCGTGTGTGCTGTCGGCACGGAGACCTGATGAGAGCGGGCGCCTCCTCTTCTGATGAACGCTGTCTGCGCCCCCGGCTGGCGCGGTCTGGGGCCTGAGCAGCCCGGCAGGACACTCACCGTCTCGCCCTCGCCCTGTTCATCAGATGCTGTGTGGCTGCCAGAATCCTGAAGGGACCGACGTGCCTGGAAGTGGCCTCCCCTGGCCAACAAGCTTCGGGAACCCCAGCCGTTGCGTAGTAGAGTCTGACTCAGCTGCAGTGACTGCCGAGCCGGGCTGCCGGCTGCGGCTCTCCCGGACACCAGCCGAGATGGCCTGAGGCGGCTCCCTGCCACTTCACACCTAGGACGCCTCGCTCAGCTTTCCCGGCCCCCTCGGGGCAACCTAACAAACAGCTTCCTCTTGAGGGGTGGTTTCCCCCGCAGGGAGAGGGCGCCCTGAATCTGCTCTGATGCGCGAGCGGGCGGAGCTACAGGTCCCGCCCCGTGGACAGGCCTGGGGTGCCAGATGCAGCAGCTCCCCTTGCAGAGCTCGCCGGCTTGCAGGCCGCCACAGCAAGGCAGGGTCACTGAGCAGCTTAAAATAACAGGGATTCTCTCCCAGCTCTGAGAAGGAGTCTGAAGTCAGGGTGGCAGTGGGTCCTGCCCCTTCTTGCCTTCCTCACTCCGGCGGTTGCCTGCACCTCCCCAGTCTGTACCTCATCTCCCCGTGTTCTCACCCTGTCTTTCCCTGTGTCTCCGCGTCTGGGTCTTGTCCTTTGATAAGGACATCAGCCATTGGATTCAGCTCCAGCCTAGCAGGGCTCAGCTTACCCCAGTCCATCTGCAAAGAGCCTGTTTCCCAGAGAAGTCACAGCCTGAGGTTCCAGTGGGCTGAATCCCTTTGGCGAAGCTGTTCAGCGTGCTGCACTGAGCAGCCCTGGTGGCTCTCCTGTGCCCTCAGAGTATTTTTCCTTCGGGTTTAGCCCTCACGCTTTTGCATTCCTCCTCCACTTTGTGTCTGTGGTTTTCTTTGCTGCAAGTGATCTTGTGGCTCTGACAGAAAGGCGCGGTACAGTTTACTTCTTCAAACACCTGTGGGGACAGTAACCCCAACCCCAGACCAATTGTGTGAGCCTCACCACCACTTCATCCACATCTACCACTTCACCCAACCACACCCCGGTATTGAATTTCAGTGATTTCTTCATGTGGTCTGCGACTGTCTGAGTTACTTCCCTCATTGCTGGGACAGAATATCCAATACCCAAAGCTAAAGAAGGGAAGGTTTATTTAGCTCACAGTTTGTAAAGGTTTCTGTTCATAGTTGGCTGGCTCCAAGTTAGGGTGGCATGGGAGAGGAATATCACACGGGAGAAACAGTTCATGGTAGGCAGAAGGCAGAAGGGAACAAGAAGCAAGCTACAGAAGATAAGAAGTGACCCACTTTTTGTACCTTATATCTTACCCAGGTCACCTACCTGTAGGGCAGGTAGCATCAAATGCAGGTTGGGCAGCCTTCATCTACACAGTGTGGGTCAGTCCCAGCATCACATCTGTGATCTACCAGCTTACACTCTAGATCCAGCCACCTCTGAAAAGCCTCACCTATGACTGCATGAGGCTTTTGAGGGACATTTAGACACGAACCACAACAAGGGCTTAATATGAGTATGCAGGGAGGAGTTCATAATAAATGCTTTTGGCTAGAACTGTAAGCCTCCTTTTTTTTTTCCTCCCCTGTAAGCCTCCTTTTTAAGGCACAAATGGACATTCAGATGCCATGTTCTTCAAAGAAAAAAAACCAAAGTCTTATACACAACTGAGTAGAATCCATGGCATAAATTAAAAAACACATTAAATTCCTTTTTCATTTTGGTCCTTCTCAGTGCTTCTTTCAGAAGCTCACTGGCAAAAGCCTGAGTGCATCAGTGCGGTACTTGCAGGGGGTCTGTTCTTCCTTCAGAGTTGTCCACATCCTCCCCGATGACCCACATGAACTCAGACCCCAGGTATATTGGCAGTGTGACTGTCTGAACGGGGCCAGGCGGCCGGAGGGTTCCAGTTGGCATAGGAGTCCTGCAGGTGACTTTAACAGGGCCCAAGTGGGTGGGAAGGCTTTATTCGGGGAGCCTGAGAGAGACCTTCAGGCTTGCAGAGTGAATCAAGTTACTATTCCGGCCCTTACAGAGAAGGTTTGCTGGCCTCACTGTCTGTGGTCGGTGCCGGTATAATCCTCATTGCTCCAGGAAGAAAGCAGAGAGGGGGGTCTGCTGGAGGCAGCACTGTGCTCAGGCGACGGCCTGGAGAGCAGATGTGGAGGCGCGTCTGTCTCGGGCTGCGTGCCTGCGTGCGCCCGTGCTCCAAGGGAGTCTTCAGAGCGGCTTCAGCCAGCGCCTGGGTGTGACAGAAGCACCAGAGAGAACCGGAACGGGGTGGATGCGTCCTGCACCGTTCAAACAGCGTCTCTGCTCGGGGAGCACAGCTGCAGGGAGCTGGCATTTCCCTAGCGGCAGAGGTGGCGGGTCGTCCCTGCATCAATGCCGCCGACGGCGACAGTCGGAGACGACAGTGGTCATCTCTGAGGAGGAGAGAGCAGGCCTCGGGTGGCCCGTGTGCCTGGGCTGCCTGTGCGCTTCCCGGGTGTCCTCTTTCCCTGGCAAGGCAGTGAGCAGCCCTCTGCCCGTGGCCGCCCACGAGTCACTCTGCGTGTGTGTGGCTTGTGCTTTGGGCTCTGTCACACAGTGCGTCTGTGGGAGCCAGTGCGTGAGTCCCGCGGCCAGAGGTCCGGGCTCCCCGCGTCCGTGCCGGCCCCACGGCCTCCCAGCAGCAGAGAGGGAGGGTACGACTCCTTCGCTGAGGACGAAGAGGGCAGGAGTCCGCGGCGAGGCGGCTGGGTGGAGGGAGCCCGTGGGCAGCACCAGACCCTTCGCTGTATTTGCAGAATTTATCCAACTTCTCTGTTTTCAAAAAGCCCAAAGGAGGAAAGCAAAGACATGCTCCCGACCTAGGAAGCGGCCTGCAAGCCGCCTGAGCCAAGGCTGCGAACTCCGTTTCTGTTTCCAGATTGGAGGAGACTTTTCCTAGCTGTGAGCCAGAATTACATAAGAGAGATAAGATTTTACATGCATATTCCTGGAGTTATGCTTTCTATTTTCCTGTGATTCTTTATGATGACTAGAAGGTCTCTGCATTTCAAGAAAAGCTGCTAAGTGATATGTCTTTTTAAAACATTCGTATTTGCTTCTAAAAAAGATTTAAGTAAGGCCGCTGGTTAAAAATAGAAACTTCTTTTTCTCATTTCCACCCAGATTCTGCTCAAATAATCACTTCCTGTGCCAGCTCCACTTCTGGGCGGGGCCTCACTCGCAGCTGCGGAGTCCGTCTCTGCTGCGTGAACGTCCGACCTCCCTCCGCGGCCACTGAAATGACGACGCCCGCGTTCCCGGCGGCCTGGGGGAGACGCCTGTGCCCCTGGCGCCGGCTGGCAGGCGTCGGGTGCCGGAAGGGGGCCCTGCACGCGCCCGCGCGCCTGGCATTTTTAAGTGGGTCTCACGTTTTTCCCTTCTCCGGTGCTCAGCGGAGTCACCTGTCTTTGGCACTTCCGTGGCTGCGTAGATGCCGCGCCGCTCTTGGGTTACGCCCGGCTCGGCGCCCCCTCCGTCTCCTTCCGCCTCCCGGTCCGCTCTCCTCGCGGGCGTGTTTACCCCTCCACGCGGAGCCCCGCGCAGACCGCCTCGGACGCGCACGCCGGCCCCTGGGCCTGTCCCGGCCCCTCTGGGAGACGCCCAGCAGCCGTGGCGCCCGCTCCTCTGCGGAACGGGACGCAGAAGCGGTGCTCACGCCCGTCCCTGCCGGCCGCCTGCAGCCGCCGTGAGCCCCAGGGCAGGGCCGGGCCGCGCCGCCGCCAGTTCCGCTCGCGCAGCCGCGGTGGGAACACGCCCCCGGGCGGTGAGTTTCACTGCCCTACGGGCGGCCCCGGCTCAGACGTCTCGCCCGCGGCGTCTGCGCCGGATGTTCGGCACAGGCGGACTCGTCCTCGGCTTCATCCTGTTTCCCTGGAGCCTGAGGAGAAGCTGGCCGAAGGAAGTGGCGCCTCTGCGGGGATGTTGCGGCCCTGGGACGTGCCCCGTGGAGGAAAAGCCGCTCCCAGGGGAGTGAGCAGCGATGCATCTGCTGTGGGCATGTACCAGCCTTGAATCGAGAGATGCCAGTTCCCGCCCCAGGCGGGTGTGCACACGTGGAGGACGGAGACGGCACAGCGTGTCGCACACCGACATGGAAATGGCTTCAAGGGAAGTAGTGAGGAGAAGTACAATCTACCTCCACGGACTTGGCTGGAGACGTGCGAGGCGAGGGGCGGGGGGTCTCACGCGTCACGCCCTCTGGGATTTATTCTTCTCCGCAGAACAGGCGACCTTCTGATGGCCCACAGGCCGCAGTGGGCTAGTCTCTATGCCTGTTTCTCTCCCTGGAATGTTTCCTCCGTGGGGACAAGTTTGCGTCTTTTCACGCCTGCTGTTATTGTACATCTAAAACTGGGCCCGGGAACTATTAAATATTCATTGAATTTTGGCAGTTGCGTGAATTAATCTTCCATCAAGAAACAGCTACGAGTATTCTAACCAGGACCAGAGAGCCTGAATTCCGGGTGTTCAGGTGCCAGGGCAGAGACGGAGACCTCAGGCCAGAGGCGTTGCGAGTACACGCCCAGGACTTGCTGTCCGACCCACTCGGCCTGCAGCCGCCCTGCGCCGGGGCGCCCATCTTCTCGGAGGAGCCGCAGAACGCCCTCTCCTCCCTCCGGGCTGGAGCCCAACCGGCAGGGGCGCACGGGTTCCGCATGTGTGTGCCCAGGCACGTGGTCGGCAGGGCCGGTGAGGACGCTGAGCTCCCTGCCGCCGCGAGTCCCCGGGCTGCGCTCCTGCGAGCCCACAGGGAAGTGCTTTGGCTTTTCTTGGCCACACGGGAGGAATGGCGCGGCGTGGGGAGGGACAGCAGGCTGTGGGTGCGAGACGGCACCGGGGGACCCGCGGAGCACTCCGGGCATGACAAGCTCCTGCTGCGGGCTTTCTGCACCCGCCGCCACCGTCCTTTGGTCGGGCTCCGGCGACGGGCAGATCATGAGTACCACGCGTTAATTTCTCGGTGACTGGACGATGGAGGGAGATGTGGGCACACCGGGGCCTTTTCCCTCCGGCCGGCCTGTGCAGGGCTGTCCGAGCAGCAGGTGTGGCTGGGTCCTCAGCAGAGCGGGTCGGCGGAAGGCCGCACAGCCCGGAGGTCCGCCTTGCGCCGGCAGAGGGAGCCCGGTGCGCCTGGGCCCCAGGCCGCGGCAGGCGGATCCACCGCCGAAGGTGCGGGAAGGACGCGCTCGCTGGTGTGGGCACATCCTGTGATCCCCCTCCCCCCTACCGTCCTCTAGACAGTTGATTTTATTTTTGCTATTTCCTTTAAACAGTTCCTCGTATCTATTGATTCAGCAGTCAGATCAGCTTTTGGGAGTCTGTATTTTAGAAGTATAGTAAGAGTGTTTCATGATCTATGCATGACTGTGTAGATTATAACATGATTTAAACGGCAAAAAGAGAGAAACACTGAAGGATAATTGAAAGGGAATAGTTGTGTAAATTCTGGTTTATTTATACTATACACTGTGTGGCTGTTAAGAGACACCGAGTTAGATTTATACTGCTGGCCTGGAGGCATGGGCCGGGTACAGAGGTCAGTGAGCAAAACAGGAGAAACGTCCACAGTATAACTTCATTTTGAGGAAATAAATTTTAAAATCTCTCCATATATAATCGGATTGTCATGTATACGTGTAAAGGTGCCAAACGGAGTGGATTAGGGGGGCTGAAGGTGACAGTGGGGAGCTCAGGGGGCCTGGGGAGAGGCGCGAGGGCCCGGGAGTCACGGGGGCAGTGACCGAGACAAGATGAGGAAAGAAGGGCGGACGGTGTGTCTGTCTGTCTGTCTGCCTGCCCATCTATCTCTCATCTTTCATTTGTCTGCATTGGTTGCATTTAAATATGTAATAATTTAGAGGACTTTAATAAAAGATAAAAAAGAAAGAGAAATATTTCCTTTTCTCTTACACATTAAACCTGTCTTTTGTTCTGTTTTTCTGTAAAAATTGTTTGAATCTCACTTTTAATAGTGAGGCAATCCAGAGGCTTTATAATGAAAGCTCATTAGTTTTAATTATTCAAGGATGATGTTTTAAATAAATTAAAAGGAAATCTAGGGGATGTTTAGAAGTGAAATATTTTGAGTTAAGATGGGAATTCTGGATATCATGAAAGATGAATGATTTGAGAATTACTTGCATTTCTCTAAGTTGTTTCTGTGCTGTACAGAATGTGTTCATTTTCTCCTGGCATTTCAGGAAAAAAATGCTCTCTTTTTTTTTTGCTTTTGGAGACAGGGTCTCGCTTTGTAGTTCAGGCTGGCCCTGAGCTCACTATGGTGCCCAGGCAAGCCGCCGCGAACTCAGCAATCCTCCTGTCTCTGCCTCCCGAGTGCTGGGATGACAGGCATGAGCCACCATGTCCGGCATTGTGGTATGCGGTGTTGATTGTTGGTGGGCATGTCTCCACGCCCAGCGTTATATGTGGTTACCGGGGATCGAACTCAGGACCTTGCGCTTGCGAGGCAGGCGCCGGAACCACTGAGCTAACCCTCCGGCCCAAAATGCTCTCTTTTTTAAAGTCTGGGAACAAAGGATCAAATGAGGGGCACAAGCTCTGTTAGGGAGTCCACTGGTAAAGAAGCGAGGCATCAAATGGAGAGTTCAAACTCATGTGTGTGTGTGTGTGTGTGCGTGTGCGTGTGTGTGTGTGTGTGTGGTCTGTGTGTATCTCAGATCAGTTTTTCCTACTGAGATAACAGAATATGACTGTTTTCTTATGACTTGGATACTTGCTAACCAATTATTTTAAAATAATTTTTCTGTATTAAGCGATCCCCATCCTGTGTAGTTCAAAGCCGATGATTCTTTCCTCCGTAAAGAATGTGTCCACATCCAGAATAACCGCGGTGTTGCCCGCTGGCCGGGGGTCAGCCCCGTGGAGGGGCGCGCGGGGAGCTTCTCCTTCGGATGTGGACTCCGCTGCCCGGGGCGGTGCCCGGGGAGGCAGATGAGCGAGTGGGTCAGACGGACAGGAGCGGCCCGTGGACTCGCCGTGTCTCACGGCCTCCCGGGTGCGCCTTTCTGGTTCACGGCCGTCTGAATGCGTCCCGCCTCACTGTTCGCATTTGTTACGAGTCGGCAAAGATCTTATAATTGGAGACTGAAAATCCCGGTCATTGGGTTCTGGATATTTGAAGAATCAGACTGCGCGAGCGGTCTGTGCAGCGGGGCCTTGGGTCAGACCGGCTGGGGATGACTGCGGCGCTCGCTGTCCGACGGCCACTGCCTCCCGGGTGCAGAGCGGGATCCGAGCCGGGCGCCCTCTGTCCTTCCAGGTCTCGGTTCTGATCCAAGGGTGCCGTTGTTTGGGCGACACGGGTCATGTGTGGTGACATCTTTCCGCCTCACAGAATGAAAACCCTTCCGCGCGCCCCGGTTGCTGAGTCGGGCCGGGGGGCGCTTTGCCGCAGGGGCGGGCGCTCGGAGGGCAGCGTCTCCGGGGCTGGAGAGGACAGAGCAGGGGCGAAGTGGGGCGATGCGCCTCCAGCCTGGGGCCCCGGGGCTGTCCCTCGAGCCTGCTGTCCTGCACTCCCGGCTCTCGGCTGGCCGCCCCGCCCTCCGTCCCGGCTGACGCCCCTGCGCGTGTTTGGGTCGCGATCTTTCACTGCTTGTCTCACGCCTTTTCTCTGTGATGTTTCAGCTCACCCACCGTACACCATGTGCTTTAGAGTGAAATTCTACCCGCACGAACCCTTGAAGATTAAAGAAGAGCTCACGAGGTATTTTTTGTTTGTTCGTATGTTTAACTTGCACCTTTCGCCAGGCAGGGTCTTGGCGTCTCCCGGGCCCACCGCGTCCCGTGACCGGAGACCACCTGCCTGTGCCCGGCGCTGGGCTCAGCCGCGTGGCCCGGAGCTTCCACTTCACTGTCTCCGAATTTCTTTCTCAAACAGTCGCCATTGGGAGTGTAATTAGCCGCACAGAAAAGCGGTGGCTGTGGGGGGAGCGGCTCTCCGAAAACATCTGACAGTGGGCTTCTAGAAATAAGCAGACCGGAGCCTTCAGGACGCGGGCAATTCCCAGCCAAGGGACGCCGAGCCGTTTCCCGGGTCTCAGCTCTCCTGGGAGGACAAGGTCGCGGGAGCTGGCGCAGCCGCCCCTGCTGCTGTCCTCTTGCCAGGCCGAGCGGGGCAGCCGTGCGTCCCTCGAGGACGCTGCTCAGCACAGCTTGGCAGAGCCCCAGCCCGTCCACCTGCTGGGGTTTGCCCCCCGGGTCCCCTGAGGAGGCTCTGGTCTGCTGGTCCCCCAAAAACACTCTATAGAATCACCTGTTGGAATAACCGCCTCAGGCACAAACGCGACGGAAGCGCAGATGCAGGTGCGGAGAAGCGGGGGAGGAGCTCGGGGCCGCCCTGCGTCATCCAGACGGAGCTCTGGTGCGGGCCCGGCCGTGCTACGTAGCTTTCGGAAGGAGCAGATGGCTGTGTCGTCTGTTATTAACATGTCGACAGCCAGAGTAACATCGTGTGTGGGGTGGGGCAGAAGGGTGGAGAAAGACTATATGAACAAGACAAGTCACGGGCTCTAAGTGGTGTGTTTTTCTTCTCTTCTCTTTTTGAAGAATAAATTGAGTGTGTTGGTACATTGGAGCAATACATTATCATCACATTCACCATTGAGAATTTGTACTTGGACATGTTGTATCTTGATTCTTATTTTTTCCCCATTCCTCTGCCCTCCATTTACTTCTGTTTTTTTTCTTTTTCCGTCAGATTTTTTCTTTCCCTTCTTTGCTTTCCCGTGCTCCCTACCCCATTTCCCTTTCCCTTTTTTCTTCCTGTTTCACACTAGCTGTCATACATTCTGAACCCCATTTATACCTTCAGTTTCTCACACTAGAAAAACAATGCCGTATTTATACATCTTTGTCCTATTTATTTCACCTATGACTATGGCTTCAAAGTGCATCCGTTTAGCTATAAAAGTCTCTAATTCATCATTCTTTATGGCTGAGTAATGCTTCATTTTATTAAAAGAAAAACCCCCATCTTTTTTTATCCAGTCTCCATTTGATGGGCGTTTGGGATGTTTCTAAGATTTAGCTGTCACAAACATGGGTGCACATATGTCGCTGTGGTTTGATGCTTTTAATTCTTTTGTGAATACACCCAGCAAGGAAACGACAGGCTTTAATGCTGCCTCTAATCCCAGTTTTCTGATTTCCATAGCGAGTGGGCCCGTCTGCGCTCCCACAAGCAGTGGGGGAGCGTGAGCCGAAATTGATGTCACGTAAATTAATTTCAGCATGTTCAAGTGCACAGCTCAGCGGCACCCAAACACGGACAGTGCTGGAAGCCGCCCGCCCTCTGGTCCCGCAGCACGTTGGTCGCCCCAGGAGAAACTCCGCCCCCAGGAGCCTTCCCTTCCCCTCTCCGCCCCCTGGCGGCCGCTCCGGCTCCCTGTCTGTGGGTCCGCGGTTCTCAGCCTTTCCTACCAGTGCGATCAGACAACACGTGGCCTCAGCATGCTTTTGGGCATTTATTTTTTTTTTTTGATAAATTCTTTGGTTCCGGGACGGACTGTAGGAGCTACAGAGAACAACAACAGGAAGTTGAGAGGTGTTTGTTCTGCCACAAGGAGCTAACAGTGTAATTAGGAAGATTAAATAAAAAGCGAATGCCTCATTTCTATCATTTGTTTTTTTTAATAATCTTGTCTAGGCAATAAGAATTGAATATATGTCATAATATAAATTGAGGATTAATCTTTTGTTGTTGTTAAAAAAGATCACACATAAGAATGTAAAGTTTTAGTGAATAACTGTAATTAACCCCTTCCCAATTAAATGTGCTAGCATTTCCTTGCTTTTGACTAAAGAGCTCGGGTATGAATAATGGAATATTGTGAATATTTGTTGTTTCCAAAGGAAATTAAGATTGTCTCTTGCCTTTGCACAGCTAGAATTTCTTTTCTTTTTTTTTTTGAGACAAGGTCTTGCTTTGTAGTTCAGGCTGGCCCTGAGCTCACTATGTAGCCCAGGCAAGTCTCGAACTATGCAATCCCCCTGCCTCTGCCTCCCCAGTGCTGGGATGACAGGCCTGAGCCACCATGCCCGGCACTGTGATATGTGATATTGATTGCTGGTGGGCATGAGTCACCATGCCCAGCATTGTTGTATGTGGTTACCGGGGGATTGAACTCAGGACCTTGCGCTTGTGAGGCAGGCGCCGGAACCACTGAGCTAAATTTCTGGCCCCAAGGTAGAATTTCTTTTTCTTGGTCACGACAGTCCTTAAGGTTCCAAACCAATCTAGAACCTATGGTGTACCCTGAGTACTTAGGGTTGAAACCCTTGTTTGGAAAGTGTTTGGCTTTTATTGTAGTATAAGTTGTTATTTTGTTGTCAGATAAGCCTAAAATTTGGACAGATTTAATATAGGATATGAGAAATTAACATCACCTTTGGGGACCATGATTAGAAATATAGAAACATTAAGAAAAAGCCAGGATTAAGTAGGCAGAGCAAGAAAAATACTTATGAAAAGGCTTTTGAGGTAATTTTTTATCTTCCCTTTATCATTCCATTTGAGCATTTTATAATTCCTTAGATTTCCGAGGTTTTATAAATGTTATTTGCAGTTCAGTGTAACCAAAAGTATCTTGGATTTATTTTTTTTAGTGAGAACAACCTTTAAATTCATTTTAATATAAAAGCAATATCATTAATGGGAGCACAATAATCTGTTCCAGATCCTCGTGTGTTTGGTTGCTTAATCCTCTCATGCTGACAGTAAAGATGCATTCTCCTTGATGGCTCTTGTATTTAAACATGCGTGTCCTGATGCTGCAGCTATGGTAAAGCCCAGTGGATTATGTTGAATCCACACTAATCCTTAATTATCTCTGGAGATCACTGATAAGAGCAAAGAACCAAGCTGTGGTGCTGTGGAACTTGATTTATAAAATCAGTCCTCAAACCTCTCATGGGAAGTCTTTCTTTTTAAAAATTTTTTTGAATAGTTAAGTGTTTTTCACTACAAAATTTATCAAACAGTAGAA
>PVIC010023712.1:0-26615 GCA_004025085.1 Thryonomys swinderianus
GTGAGCCACCACGCCCGGCACTGTGGTATGTGGTATTGATTGCTGGTGGGCGTGAGTCTCCATGCCCAGCATTGTATGTGGTTACCAGGGATCGAACTGAGGATTTTGTGCTTGTGAGGCAGGCGCTGGAGCCACTGAGCTAACCCTCTGGCCTTACTAGTGTACTTTTGACATACTTAATGATTATATTCATTACAGGGAAATTGTACCTGTATGTAATATGTCTTTACTTTTTTTCCTATTCCCCTCCCTTCCCTTCAGTCTTTCTTCGCCTCACCAGTTATAAATTTGCTTCTATTTTTTTCCCTCAATTTTTTTTCTTTTTAAATCCCTTTTCTTTACCTTAGCTCCCACGACCGTTTCCCTTTTCCTTTCTCATTTAACCTTCTGATTTCATACAGCTTTGTTAAATTAGTGAGAGCCCAGAGTACCAGAGTATCATTTATTTATTGTCATTTTTATGTAGCATTTACTTAGTGAATAATTATGAAAACATTATGCTAAACATGTAAGCTTTACTATAATGAAAGTTTTTGGTTGTCTGGAAACTTGGTCTCTTACTTTTAGGCAATTTTATTTAAGTAGTTGATACTTTTTTTTTTTGCTTTTTGGAGACAGGGTCTCGCTTTGTAGTTCAGGCTGGCCCTGAGCTCACTATGGTGCCTAGGCAAGCCGCCGCGAGCTCAGCAATCCTCCCGTCTCTGCCTCCCGAGTGCTGGGATTACAGGCGTGAGCCACCACGCCCAGCATTATATGTGGTTACCGGGGATCGAACTCAGGTCCTTACACTTGCAAGGTAGATGCCGGAACCACTGAGCTAACCCTCCGGCCCAAGTAGTTGATACTTTATAGTGGATATATTTTTTTAATGAAAAATGGTACCATTATTTTTCTGGTCTCTGAGATTTTCCCAGCATAAGGGTAGAGTCCATGTTGGAAGATGGTTGTTTTTGATGGTTGTTTATATATGTAAACACTTTGATGAAAGGTATAGTATAATGTGGTAATGGGTACTCTTACCCTTGGGATGGCACAGACAGGATTTGGGAACTTGAGGACAAATAGTTTGGGAAGAGTAAACTTGCACTTGTTCACTTTGCACTTTTTACTACAATTTCTTTCTTTGTCCCACAGTATTTTAGAGCATTTCTAAGTTTCATGCTTTGTAAATTTGCATTTCAAATATTTTGACCTTTTCTGTCATTTTGAGCCCTTTTTCAGTAAGACAAACTTTTGCTATTTTTTAAGTCAAGGCTTTTTATATATACATGCATAGGCAGAAAAGTGCATAAAGCAGTAATTATAGCTAACTTTGTTTTACGAAGAAAAGACCTGTACAGCTACCTTCATTTCAAGAAATGGAACTCTGACCAAAACCCGTCCCTCTCACATACTTAACAAGTAACCACAGTCAGGCTTTTGTTAGTCAAGTCCTTGCTTAGCAGTAACATTTTACTTAAAGTGAGTGTATAGTCTTTAATTATTTACAAGTATTAATTTCTGAAAAGTTACACATAGGTAAACCTTACATGTATAAATGGAAAAATGATTTTAACATTTTTAGATAAATATGGCTGTTAGCTTTTGAGGTATGCAAACTCAACATAGTAAACCAGGTTACTTGTTCCACGGTTGGCACCCTGGTTAAAGTTTTCAGAAACTCAAATGTTATATATGTATATACACATACAATAGCAGCATTGTATTATGCATCAATAGCATCTATAGCTTTTCTAGATTGTGCTGTCATGTGAACAAAAATGTAAAGTAAATCTAGCACAATTTATTTAAATATAAAACAAAACTAGGATTAATCAACCCCACTAAAAGCTAAGTTCAGTTGCTTTTTGCAGTACACATCACCATTTTAAAAAAGATTTGCTCCCAGTCATTACCTGGAAAAGAGAACATTCTAGATACTACTCTTGATCTTAGCCAACAGGCTGAGAAGCGATGAGAGGGCATTCTAGAATAAAATCTTTTAAAGTAACTTGATAATACAGTGCAGTTGCCACAACATGTCGTAGTGCAGGTTTAAGGTATTTTATATTCACAGAGATAAGATGTAGTACTGTTCTGTATATAAATATCAATTCTTAAAGCGATTTACGTACTTTTTAACTTCACATGGTATAATTGTGTGCTATGTATTCTTTTGTTTACTGTTCTTTTATTCAATATGGTATGTTTAGGATTCATCCCTGCTAGGTATTTCTCTGTCACTGTTTGTTGTTGTAGATTCTCTACTTTATAAATAAACTTTACCTTGTCTAATTTTCTGAATATGATATGGAGGGGGTTTTAAATGTTGATTTGCGAACAAAAATACTAGCAACTAGTGCATTATACATTTCTTTTTTTAAAAATTGATCTTATTGGTACATTTTATATATATATTGTGATCACATTCAACATTGAGAGTTTATACCAGTACATGACACAGCTTGATTCTCATTTTTTCCAATTCCCCTACCTTCCCTACAACCCCCCACCCTCTGTATGCAGCATGATTTTTATAGCAGTAGAATTTTGCTGCATTATAGAATGTGCATTTCTTCCAGTTGTTTATGTACAGTAATACTAGTTTCATATTATCTGTTCAGTTACATTACAACTAGCAGTGTGTGGATTGTGTTTCCCATGTTTGCCATCATTTAGTGTTACTACATTTTTCTAATCTAGTGAGTCATAGTGACAGATTATTTTCAAGAGGCATTAGTAAAGCACTCTCACTGAGGAATTAAATTCTAATCTTAAAATTTACTTTTAGAATCTTGAGGACTAACCAATATGAATTGGTATTATCAAGGAGCTAAACATACTGTATTACTAAGACTTAAAAACATTAAACTTTCTATTTTCTTTAGACTGAGCATTACTATATTTAGGTCAGCCTCATATTTTACTAAGCTGTGTGTTAAATTTGAGAGCTTTTTTTTAAGCTTTGTTTCATCAGGAGCTGAGGTTTTTTTGGTTTGTTTTTTAAGTTATTTTTATTCTCCTGTTGTCCTTCAGTGACATTTCACATTAGTGAAGAGCTGTCACTTTTCATCTCTTGCTTTTGAATGTGAAGAAGAGAGGAGTTAGTGATCCCCCATTAATCTCTTTCACTATAGGTGTTGTGGAAATACATACTGTCATCTTGAAATTTCTGAATTTCATGTGTTTGGAAGACTTGAATTATCACAGGTTTCGAAGATAACATAGAAGTATTTAGTTTGCATTCAGAGAGTATCACTCTATCTTTACTTCTGTTTTTTAGTAATATCTTGAAACTACATGCTATAGTTAACTTACTTTCTTAAGAAAAATTATGTAGACTGGCTCAGAATTAGCAGTAAAGACTGTACTGGCTCAATTAGAAGTGTTGTTATATATGTTCTTGTTAACCTTTTAGTAAACTAATATAATGTCTGGGACACAGAAATTTTTGTTTCGTTTTTGTGGCATTGAAACCATTAGGTAATTTACCCTATATTTCCAGGGTTTATAGATACCCTTTACCTTGAGTTCTCTGTGTTGATAATAGTTATTACTTTGAATAAAGCAAACAAAGTATTACAGAACACTGTGTGACTGCTAAGGAAAGTATAGAAAGCTTCCCATAATTAACGTCTTTTGTCTTAAAAGAAAAACGCAGTAACATCAATGCCATAGTTAGATTCACCACCATTAATGTAGAATCTAGCTTGGTAGATATACATTGTTAATTCAAATACCATTGTTACATAAAATGCAGAAATTAGTTTGGCTATTATAACATTCTTCTATGTGTCATAATAATGAACTTTTTCAATTATGTGATAGACAATTTAAGAGTAAATTTTAGAGTAACTGATATGGTTTTATTGACAGGAATCCATGGAGAGGCTACAGATGACCTAGAGAGCCTCTTGAACACTTGCACAGTGTGACTGCTTTTAAGAGAATCTCACAAAATGCTAAAAACAGAGTCTTGCTTTATAGTTAATGCTGCCTTTGAACTTACTTTGTAGCACAGGCTGGCTTTGAACTTTAGGCAGTCCTCCTCCCTCAGCCTCCTGAGTGCTGGGATTATAAATGTGCACTTCCACAACCAGCTAGAGAAGTTTTTTAAAAACTAAGGTGAGAGTGGACGTGTGGGCCACTGTTGGACTTGACTGTTACAATCTACAAGAAAGTGGTTAGCTAAGGAAATGTTTGCTTGAGGAGAGTTTAGGGTGATTAGTAAAGTCTACAGAAAAAATATCTAGGAATGATTAGAAATTAGAAGGAAATCATTTTGAGCAGATATTAGTAAGCTGGATTGTGTTTGCTAGTAACCTATTAATGTTATTGGTTCTTTTGAACATCTTATTTTCTTTTAGAGTGTGATGGTTCATAATATTTCTGTGGGTATTAAAAAATGAAGTATTGGGCCGGAGGGTTAGCTCAGTGGTTCCGGCACCTGCCTCGCAAGCGCAAGGTCCTGAGTTTGATCCCCGGTAACCACATATAATGCTGGGCTTGCAGACACGCCCACCAACAATCAACACCGCATACCACAATGCGGGACGTGGTGGCTCACACCTGTAATCCCAGCACTCGGGAGGCAGAGACAAGATTGCTGAGTTCGCTGCGGGTTCCCTGGGCACCGTAGTGAGCTCAGGGCCAGTCTGAACTACAAAGCGAGACCCTGTCTCAAAAAGAAAAAAAAAAAAAGTATTTTTGAGCCAAGAAAAGCTTATTTTCATTGTAGCTCTCACTGTTTACCTATCTTATGGTTTAAGAGTTGTGTTCACTACACAGGAGAAAAATTGTGGGATTTTATTGCCAGAACCACTGTATTTTGGCAAGTCACAGGCAGACATTCCAGCCCACAGAGAAAAGGAAAAATTACTCATATAATTTCAAATATGACAAGTATAACGTAAGACAGCCTTCTTTCTTGAGTGCTATCATAAGCATTATTCAGTACTTGGGAGATATGTAGCCTCCTGTTCCTGTTTTAACCATCTTAGTTTTGGTTTTTTTACTACCAACTTTCAATTGTCAAAAGTGGCAGTTCAAATTCTAATAGGATTATTAGGTACAGTCTGTTTATGTGAACCAGAATAAATCTTCCGTCTTAAAAAGAAGGTATGGGGCTAGGGATGTAGCTCAGAAGCCCTGAGCCTGCCTGGCAAATGCAGTGTCATGAGTTTTATACCTGATACCAAAAAAACAGAACAAAACAACAACAAAAAAAGGTGCGATTATGCCGTATGTGGTCCCAACAGTGTTCTTTGTCAGACACCTCTGCATACACACACACACACACACACACACTCACACACACACGCATTCTCCCTCTGTTCTTACCTTTCTCCTTTTAAAGATTTCTTTGCAGCATGAGAAATTGGAAATTATTACTATTATGTTTTGGAAATTAATTTTGTTTGATGATGCAAAAACTGAAAATTCAGTATCATGTAGCATTTTAGAAATTACTAAAAGAGGACAGTAAAAATATGCAAGAAAATTTTGTGCTATTTGTTTCTTTTTGTGAGCATCTTTTTTGTTTGTGACTTGAACTCTAACATTTTGACCATTCTTTTAAGATTATGATATACAGCTGGACTTGGTGGCTCATAACTGTAATCCCAGCACTCAGGAGGCAGAGGCAGGAAGATTGCTGAGTTTGAGGCTTGCTTGGCTACATAGTGGGTTCAGTGCCAGCCTGAACTACAAAGCAAGACTCTGTCTCAAAAAAAAAAAAAAAAGATTAGAGTACACAATGTATTAACTAATGTTATTGTTTAATTTGTTAGGAAATTTTGCTTATTCATAGAAGTAAGACTTTAAACATTATTCTCTTTATTAGTAACTACTAATATTATATTGAAATAAGTACTAAATTACAAGATGTGCCACTGGAGAGTCTTATTATAAATTCTGGTTTTCAGTAAGCTAGAACTTCAGGAAAGATATTTAAAAATCGTATTTCTTTGTTTTAATACTTTTCAGGTTTTTTCTTTGTTTTGTTTTGTTTTTTGAGACAGGGTCTCGCTTTGTAGTTCAGGCTGGCTCTGAGCTCACTGTGTAGCCTAGGCAAGCCTCAAACTTAGCAATCCTCCTGTCTCTGCCTCCCAAGTGCTGGGATTACAGGCGTGAGTCACCACGCCCGGCACTGTGGTATGCGGTATTGATTGTTGGTGGGCATGAGTCTCCATGCCCAGCATTGTATGTGGTCACCAGGGATCAAACTCAGGACCTTGCGCTTGCAAGGCAGGCGCCGGAACCACTGAGCTAACCCTCCAACCCAATACTTTTCAAGTTTTTAGGTGTTGATTTAACCAAGTATCAGATTTTGAGTATTTAAAACATTAAATCATGCTTAAATTATTTTTTGCTATTTTAGGTGGTAAAATGCCTACTAATGCAAGATTTATTTATTTATTTATTTTTGAGGCAGGATCTTGCTGTGTAGTTCAGGCTGGCCTAGAACTCTCAGTGATCCTTCTGTCTCACCCTCCTAAGTGCTGGGATTACTTAGGTGTGCTACCATCCCTGGTTTAGTGCAATAAATTTCAACCCCACAACATGTTACTGTATTTTGTATTTTTGAAGATGCTATGGAAGCAAAAATGTTTCCTCCTTTAAAGCTGTTAGTACACTTCTGAAGCTTTAGAATATTTATACTCGTGCACAGCAGCAAATTTGTTGTGGTGTATTCTCAATTCTCTGTTGAGATCAAAAATTTTTTTTTTGAGACAGGGTCCCACTTTGTAGTTCGGGCTGGCTCTGAGCTCACTATGTAGCCTAGGCAAGCTTTGAACTCAGCAATCCTCCTGTCTCTGCCTCCTGAGTGCTGGGATTACAGGCGTGAGCCACCACGCCCGGCTGAAATCAAAATTTTATAAATCAAATTTAAAACATTACATTATATGTCTTATTTATCCTTTATGTCCTTTATCTTTTTTTTTTTTTTTTTTTTTGAGACAGGGTCTCGCTTTGTAGTTCAGGCTGGCCCTGAGCTTACTATGTAGCCCAGGCAAGCCTTGAACTCAAAGCAATCCTGCCTCTGCCTCCCAAGTGCTGGGAGCCACCATGCCCAGCATTGTGGTATATGGTACTGGTGATCCAACACAGGACTTGCACTTGTGAGGCAGATGCCGGAACCACTAGCTAAATCCCCGGCCCATAATCAACTGTTTTGTAGAAACAGGTCTTATGTAGATAAAATAAACGCTCGATAGTAAAAAGATGCTTCATTGTATTTACATAGTTATGTAGGCTAGAAAGGTTGCTGTAAGAAAGTAAATCCCACAAAATGAGTATTAAGTGCAATAGCTAAGGAATGTTTTTGTAAGATGGATTCTCAGAATTCTAGTGATAGTTATTTGCTAGACTACTAATACTGTCAGAACTTTGTGTTCAGTGGAAATAGAATGCTATGATTTGCCATTTGATATTTGTTCTTTTGTACAAATTTTGCTGTATGTTTCAGATGAAATATAATGCTTATTAGCAGGATATTTTCTTGAGTCTTTCTTCCATCTGGGTAGCTTTTCTAAATCATTAAGCAGTTTTTATTATTTGAACAATACCTTACTAGTTGTTACTGAAGCCAGTTATTCATAACTTGTTTTAAAACTTGAGTGACTGGCAGTTGAACTAAATGTGTAGAGCAGTGAAAGTAGATTCTTTAAAATAACGTTCTAGAAATGTGTTGCAGAGTAATGTCTGAAAATTCATTACAGAATGAACAGTGTTTTTGTCATTATGTACGATTTGTGATGATTTTTGTCGATCAAGAATTTTACCTATTTCCTTCCTTTCTCGCTCTTCTTTTTCTCATCAGTGTAAACCAGAATACAAGGTACCTGGACTTTATGTTATCGACTCCATCGTGCGACAATCCCGACATCAGTTTGGTCAAGAAAAGGATGTGTTTGCACCCAGATTTAGTAACAACATCATTAGCACTTTCCAGAATTTATATCGTTGCCCTGGGGATGACAAGGTATGCTGTTAAAAAAACACATTACCTTCTTGGTCTTATTTACTATCTTTAGACTATCTTATCATACAATTCATATTATTAGGTTATTCTGAGTTTGAATAATTATTACAGTGTTCATACTCCTTAACATTTCTTGGACAGTGGAAAAGTGTAGTTGAGTCTGCAACATTTTATTGTATTGAAGCAACTGCTATTAAACTGGTTTCAGTGAGATTTTGGAACTAGGTATTTATTCATACATACAACCAATTCAGGATTATGATCTGAGTTGATGTTTACTTTTTCAGAGTTTGGGAAAAATGGATTTGCCAAGCAGTTAATAGAAAACTAACTGCATATCAAAATTCTCTGGTTATGGTATAATTTTACTAAAATGTTAAAATCCAACCTTCCTAGCGATTTGAATGTATAAATACTCCAATTAACATATAGAAAGAAAACTTTGGACTTACAGAGGCAGAACAGAAATGAGTTGTGTATACTTATATCTGCCATGTGATACTAGATTAGTTATTTTGAATGATCATTTGGAATTTAGATAGTGCTTTTCTAAGAGTTGAATGCGATGTTGATATATGAGGAAAAGGTAGGAATGGGTTAAACTTAATAATCGTTATTGTAAAGAAGAACCACAAGACCTGACTGTTCTCCATAAAGCTTTCAACTCAAGTAGGAAAAAGTTAAGCAGCTTTATTAACTGTTATATAAGCTTGAGTCCAAAAAGTCTTGTGATGGATAAATACATAAATTTAGTAAAGCATTTTTTGTAAGCTCTTCGGTAGAATTTTTTTTTTTTTTTTTTTTTTTTTTTGAGACAGGGTCTTGCTTTGTAGTTCAGGCTGGCCCTCAGCTCACTATGTAGCCCAGGCAAGCCTGGAACTCAGCAATCCTCCTGCCTCTGCCTCCCGAGTGCTGGGATTACAGTTCGGTAGAATTTTTGAGCCAATTTTTGCATTTTGTTTTATTTGGTACTTTGATGCTTGTATACAGGCTAAAAGAATATTTCAAATTTTAAGTGACCTATCTTAATTGATTCTTTTTTTTCTTAATTGATTCTTAAAATAGGTATCTTACAATACTATCTGAAGTAAGTCATTTGAAATTTTATAACAACATTTCTTAGAATAAAACAATGATTTAGGACTGTTACTAAATTAGACTTATATTAGGTACAGTAACTAATCAGTCTTAAATTTGTAGATTTCATAGTCTATTATCTGTAATTTATACTAATGTTGATGGACTTGGGCTTTTTTTAACCATAAGAAGAAGGGTAACAATGTTGTAATCTCAGGAAGTGAATAAATGTGAGACATTGTTGCAGCGCAGATATGTAAATAATAGTTGCAGGGTACCTGTAATTTTGAAGAATGTGAATGTCTTAGAAATGGAAGATTTTTATCTAAGGAATGTGTTCATGTGCTTGTTTCATGGTGCTAGGTATTGAATCCATAGCTTTAAGCATGCTAGACAAGCCCTCTACCCTTGAGCTACAGTACCAATCCTAGTGGGGGTACATATTTTATAAAGAAGAAATAGTCAAATCAGAAAGTGAAAGTACCTGTGTAATTTTCTTGCCCTTTATGTGAAATATAAAAATCTGCATGTTAATGTAGTTTGGATATAATTTAAGTGTATCATAATATTATGAGGAATTTGAAAATGAACCAGCTCTTTTTCTGAATTATATACATGCAACTAATGTTTTATAGTTAATAACAGCCTCTTTTTTTTTTTTTTTTTTTGAGACAAGGTCTCGCTTTGTAGTTCAGGCTGGCTCTGAGCTCACTATGTAGCCCAGGCAAGCCTCGAACTCAGCAAGCCTCCTGTCTCTGTCTCCCAAGTGCTGGGATTACAAGTGTGCACCATCACACCCAGCACTGTGGTATGTGGTATTGATGGCTGATGGGTGTGAGTCACCACGCCCAGCATTCTATGTGGTCTCCAGGATCGAACTCAGGACCCTTGTGCTTGCGAGGCAGGTGCTGGAACCACTGAGCTAAATCTTCGGCCCAATAACAGCCTCTTTTAAATGTTTTTTTCCCTAATATAAGTAGCTTTACAGTAATAGTAATTAATACTTTGTATTTGCAGACTTTTGATGTATTAAACAGTTGTGAATCAAATAGTGTCATGTTTGGCGCTGGAATTTAGCTCAGTGGTGCTGGGCCTGGCTGGCAAGGGTGCTGAGTTCAATTCCTGATTATTCCTTCTCTCTTAGTGTCATGATAACCATTGTGTCAGGTTCAGGATAGTATTAGAATGACTCTGCATAAGATAATTGTATCTCAAGAAGCAAAGTTTAACATGGAGGCCATTTGGTATTTCTTGCAAAATATGGAACATCTTGAGACATTCTTCTTTGTTGGGCATATTTTTCTGACTATACATTTGAAGCTTTCTGGATCTGGAAAATTATGCAATCAAGGGAGAAAATAAGGAATTTTTCTTGGTATAAAGTTTTCTCTAAACATCATTAATTATCAAACATAAATCAATAATACCCAGTCTTTCAAGTTTATAAAGAAGAGATAAGCAGCAATATGAAGCCTTTTTTGGAGCAAGATTAATTGACATGTTTTATAGATTGCTTTAAGAAGACCTGTAACAAATAAGATATAATCTCTATTTCAGGATGCTTCAAATTTGGGAGTGGGTAATATATTGAGAATACTAACTACCCTTAAATAGTTTGATTCAGTTTGAAAATGAGAAAAGGAACCTGGGAAGCCTTCTGGCAAACAGACTTATCTTATAAATGAGACAGTTTTATAAAATGTTTTTATTTATTAACAATGTTGGCCTAAGACTGAAGTTAATGAGAAGAGTTCTGTAGATAGCATTTAATATGTGAGTTTTATAGCAGCTGTAAAAATGTTATATGAGTGACTGAAACTATGCCAAATTATAAACCACTCTGAATACTTAAATAATCCAGAAGAGTGTGAAATTAAAACAAAAATTTGATGTGTATGTGAAGTGAGGGCAACACAGAGACTTTTTGGAAAGGAAGAGTAAGTTAAATGTAATGCTGCAATTAGAGGATCTGTTAAAAAGAGAGAAAGTGTCTGAGGTGGTTCAGAGATGTCAGTTGGCTTACCAGTAGCAAGTAGGTTACATTAGGTAAGGATTTTGTCTTGAAGTTGGTTATTTGTTCAAAAGATAAGTATTACATGGGACAGAACTAAAATCAACTAAGTGTATCTTTAGTATGAAATAAATACTGCCGCTGCATTTGAAGCTCTTCAGATAATTCTTTATGGCATCCATACTCTCAGGCATATTAGAATTGATGTACACAGAAGATAGAGCCTGCTTGTTAGCCTTACCCTATGATGGATGTAGCTGGCCTTTATCTTATGTAGCTATCAGAATTAGCATGCTCTTTTCAAGTGAGTGAAGGTTTACAAGTGCAGCATGGAAGAAAATAATTTCCAAGGTGGAAAGTCCTATAGAAATAGTTTTAATCTTTCATTCTAATCAAGTGTCTCACTACTCTATCTAGAATGACTGCGGAAGGGTTTTAAAAGTAAAAACTCAAAATGTCAATTTTTCTTTCCTAGAGTAAAATAGTGAGAGTATTAAATTTGTGGCAGAAGAACAATGTATTCAAGAGTGAGATTATTCAACCTCTTTTGGACATGGCAGCAGGGATTCCTCCTCCAGTTGTCACACCCGTTTTGGCTAGTACTACTACTGCTCTCAGCAATACTCCAGGTATATTGCTACAACATAAATTGTATTCTAGGTATTCTACTCATAGTTCTCATAAAATTACTTATTTATGAAATAACTTGACAACAGGAACATGTTTAGTATTATATAATCAAAATGCAATTTGAAAGGAAAAATAAAATAATTTACTTCTGTGTAATTCTCTCTAGAATTTAGAAAGCTTTTTTTTTTTTTTTCTTTTTTAATCAGCAGAAACATAATGAGGCTAGGCATGATAGCACAGGCCTGTAATCCCAGCATTTGGAAGGCCAAGGCAGGAGGATTGTAAAGAGTTTGAGGCCAGCCTGGGCTACATAGTGAGTTTAAGTTTCAGCATGAACTACATAGTAAGCCCCTGTGTCCAGATAAACAGATAGATGGATAGATGGATGAATGGATAGGTGGACAGACAGACTATGAATGTGGTGAAATTGGTTTGCCAATTAAATGTTTGCTGATTGAGACTGTCAGTATGCCCTTATAGTTGCATCCATATTAACTTGTGATTTATGTAGAGAATCCTAACAATTTTTGCAAAAGCAAAGAATGCTCTTATAATAACCTCAGAATCCTATTTTCTTGGCTTATTTAAATGACATTAAAAAGTTTTTATCACAGTCTCAAAAACTACATCTGTTAGGATTTGGTATACATTTACCTTTTGTTGTACATATATGTGTAGATATACATAGATTTTTAACAAAATGACTTGGTGTTATACATATGTACTACCTTTATCAAAGAACATGTTTTATTCACGTTACCAAGTTTTTCTTAGTAAAGTTTTTTTTTTTTTTTTTGAGACAGGGTCTCACTTTGTAGTTCAGGCTGGCTCTGAGCTCACTATGTAGCCCAGGCAAGCCTCGAACTCAGCAATCCTCCTGTCTCTGCCTCCCGAGTGCTGGGATTCCAGGCGTGAGCCACCACGCCCGGCACTGTGGTATGTGGTATTGATTGCTGATGGGAGTGAGTCTTCACGCCTAGCATTGTATGTGGTCACCAGGGATCAAACTCAGGACCTTGTGCTTGCGAGGCAGGCGCCGGAACCACTGAGCTAACCCTCCGGCCCCTTAGTAAAGTTTTTAATGCTGCTAAGTGTTATAGATTAAAAGTTTGGCTTAATTTATCTAGAATCAATTCCTTTAGGGCCTTTTAGTTGTATTTTATAAATATAGCTAATTCCTTTAGGCATGTTAGGGTGTGTTTTATACATCTAGCTAATTATATAAAGGATTTTAAGTGGAGACAAAAACATCTATATAAATTTGTATCTTTTATGAAAATAATCTCTTTTCTAGTCTAACTTACAAATTTACTGGGGGGTGGGGCTGTCTTCTTTGAAAGGAACGCCTGTGACACCTGTTACTCCAGCCAATGTGGTCCAAGGTCTGCCTGATCCTTGGGTGTCTCAGATTACAAACACAGATACTCTTGCCGCCGTTGCTCAGATCTTACAAAGTCCTCAAGGCCAGCAGGTGAGCAGTTTTTCTGTTAATGACAAGAGTGATTTAGAATTATTTTTCTGCTGTATTGTTTAATAACGTACCACCTATATAGTATTGTTTAGTTTTATGAAAGTAGCACTACTCTATGTACTTCTTTGTTCACTTCCATTTTTTGTTCAATTCATCACGAACACTTTTAATTTCTTTCAAGATTGCTTTATAAAAATCTCATGCTGTACCAACTGATTCTCAGCACATAGTTTGTGCCAAGCACCGTTAGGTATTGGGCTTCTATCTTACAGGAGACAATTTCAAAAAATGAAAATGCGACCAAAGTTGGAAGGACTTAGTTTTAGAGAAGGGCAGCCATGACAAGATATCACTGAGGAAGTGACATTTGCATTGTGACTTAAAATAGAACTAGGCCTGCCAGGATAGGATGATAAGAATCGAAATGTAAGTATTGACTTCCTAAGTTGGAAAGCTGTGCATTTTGTAAGAGTAGAAAAGAGATGCCTGACTCTGCAGCATCAGAGTAGAAGGGAATTGTGCTGCAAATATCAGCTGATTTGAAGGATAGGAAAGATTGCTGTCATTATAACATCAAGTAATCCCATTGTACTTACACTTTTTTGTAGTACTGGGGCTCAAATCCAAGGCCTTTGACTGAACTACACCCTCAGCTCCCTGTCTTCTTTTTAAAAATGTTGGCATGATCTTTTTAAATCAGAAAAGTTGCCTGGACTAGCTCCAACTTGCTGTCTTCCTGCTTCAGTCTGCCAGACTGTGAGATTAGAGGCATATACCACCATGCCTGGTTTATATATACATATCCTCATCATTCAAATCATTTGTATTTCTTATACTTGTAACATGTATGTAGTTTCTCCACATTTCTTAGATTTATTTCTATGAGTACCTTTGAATAGATTTATTTTTTGTAGCCAATGCCAGTCTAATTTCTCATAATTACAAATAAGTCACTTTTCCTTTGCTTTCCAGGGAAAATATATTATTTGCAATTAATGGTAATTATCCTCAATTTAAGTACATCTAATATACATTTTTCTTACTGTGTTACTTCTATTCTCATTCATTCATTCATTCATTCATTCATTCATTCATTTAGAGACAGGATTTCACTAAGTAGTTCAGGTTGTCTTCAGACTCACAGTTTATCCCAGGTTGAGCTCAAACTTGTGATGATCCTTCTGCCTCAGCCTCATGAGTTGCTGGGGTTACAGGGCATGCCCCACCACATCTGGCGCTAGTTCTACTCTTGAAAGAAGTTTTAGCAGACATATGATAGCATTCATTCTTACCTCAATAGGTAGGACGAGTGAATTTAATAAAGTAAAAAAAGAATGAAGTTGAAAATGTAATGAAAAAAATCTAAAACACACCAAGGCCTTCAGTTTTCAATTTAAGTTCATCTACAGGTAAAAGTCATTCAAGCTGCACTGTACAGAACAGGACAAAAAAAGAAAAAGAAAAAAAGTGCTTTTCTTCTTTCTTCTTTTTTTTTTTTTTTTTAGGCAGGGTCTTGCTTTGTAGTTCAGGCTGGCTCTGAGCTCACTATGTAGCCCAGGCAAGTCTTGAACTCAGCAATTTTCCTGCCTCTGCCTCCTGAGGGCTGGCGTGAGCCACTATGTCTGGCACTTGTGGTACTGATTGCTGGTGGGTGTGAGTCACCATGCTTGGTGTTGTATGTAGTTACCGGGGATCAAACCAGGGACTTTACACTTGCTAGGCAGGCACCAGAACCACTGAGCTGAATCTCCGGCCCCCAGAAGGGCCTTTCTGAATGGATTAAACAATTTAGTGAGAATATATGGTATATAATTTAGGGACTCATGTCAGTGAATTGTAGAATAGCAGCAAATTATTTTACATTTCAAAGCAAAAATAATAGAAACCTTAAATGCATTGTCTTGGAGAATACAGTTGTATATGGATATGTAGTTAGGATTGTAATGTTAAATAATGATTAGAAAGTCTAGTAGTGTAATTCATTATATTTTCTGGCTAAAGACATACTATTACTATGTTGATAAAATTTTAAATAAAAATTTAAACGTATTTCAAGGATAGGTATGGTGCCTGCCTGTAATCTCAGCTCTCAGAAGTTTGAGGCTGGAGTGCTTCAAGTTCATGTCCACCCCTTAACTGCATAAGGTGACCTCATTTTAAAAGAAAAAATTCTTCCTTCAACACCAAATTTAAAAGCCAACTTTGATTTCATCAGAAATAAGAGGCACCTCTGTTTAATCTGAAAAAAGATACGAATCATGCCATTAATTGTCATCTGTACATCAAAACTTTCCCCAAACCCATTGTAGCCATATCATTTTCTCTATATTGAATTTCCAAACCCCCTCCTTTTTTTCTTCCCCCAGTTCTTATTGATTTTTCATCTTGATTGTATTCATTGATTGCAGGTGTATTTATGCATTGCACCTATGTTAGAGGCTTGAGGTAATTGAAGGACTAATAAAAAATACCAGTCTACTTGTGAGAAATGTGTTTTTGGGCATTTTCTGTCTTTCCAAAGATGGATAAACAAAATAGAGTTATGTATGCCCACAAATGTTTTCTTGATTGTCAAAGACTATGTAGAATGATTCATTTTATTTAACTAAAAGTTACAGATGGTATCCTTATGAATAAAACCTAACACTTGTTTTGTAATAATTTTTTTCCTCTGCAGCTTCAGCAGCTAATACAGACTTTACAGATACAACAGCAGAAGCCGCAGCCTTCCATTCTGCAGGCCCTGGATGCTGGTCTTGTGGTTCAGTTGCAGGCTCTTACTGCTCAGCTTACAGCTGCAGCTGCAGCAGCCAACACACTCACTCCCTTAGAACAGGGGGTCTCTTTTAATAAGGTAGTAATTAAAATGTCATATCTGTTCTATATGAAATGTTGAATTTTGTGTAATTTGTGGAGTCCTTAATTTTATAGTTACATTTTATCATAAACCTTTTTTTTTTTTTTTTGTGAGACAGGTTTCACCTTGTAGTTCAGGCTGGCCCTGAGCTCACTATGTAGCCCAGGGAAGCCTCAAACTCAGCACTCCTCCTGCCTCTGCCTCCTGAGTGCTGGGATTTATAGGCGTGAGCCACCATGCCCAGTACTTTATCATAAACTTTTAATATCACTGCTGTATAAAATTTATATAAATGGTTTATCTTAGAAAGTAATATAAAAATTCTTGTTGAAACATTTATTATGTAGTACTTTTTTGACTGAAGATAAATGGTCATTGTATTTTTCCATGGAAGCAGGTCTTGGTTTTTCAAAATTCATGGTATAGATGCTATAATTATGAGTTGTGGTGTTCTAGGTTCTGTAAATTTTTTTTTTTTTTTTTTTTTTTTTTTTGAGACAGGGTCTCACTTTGTAGTTCAGGCTGGCCCTCAGCTCACTATGTATCCCAGGCAAGCCTTGAACTCAGCAATCCTCCTGCCTCTGCCTCCCAAGTGCTGGGATTTACAGGTGTGAGCCACCACGCCCAGCACTGTGGTATGTGGTATTGATTGCTGGTGGGCGTGAGTCATCATGCCTAGCATTGTATGTGGTTACTGGGGATCAAACTCAGGCTCTGTGCTTGCAAGGCAGGCGAGGCAGGCGCTGGAAACACTGAGCTACATCTCTGGCCCTAGGTTCTATAATTTTAACCTGCTGAAATTAACATTAATAAGTGAAAGTTCAAAGGAAAACTTCTGTATAGGTTGTCACAATTCTACATTTTAATAAGTGGAGGCTTAACTATAAAAGATTATCTTTTTTTATTTTTTATTTTTATTAGTACATGTTGGTAGTACATAATGATTAGATAATTATGGGGAGTTAATACCTGTACATAGAGCATTTGAATTTTTTTTTTTTCACTTCCATCTTCTCCCAATCATCTTTCTCTATCTCTTGGCCTACTATTGAAAATCTTCAGTGTATAATTTATCATGTGATATTCTAAGCATGCTTATTAAGTATAGGAATATTATACTTTGAAAGTAGTACCTTTATAGTCTTAATCTCTGTTACTATTATTTTCATAGGACAGTAAATATTGATTTATTGGGCTATTACCTACACCTTTTTTATTGTTTTGTTTTTTCTTTTTTTTGCTTTTGAGACAGGGTCTCGCTTTGTAGTTCAGGCTGGCCCTGAGCTCACTATGGTGCCCAGGTAAGCCGCCGCGAACCCAGCAATCCTCCTGTCTCTGCCTCCCAAGTGCTGGGATTATAGAGCCACCACGTCCAGCATTGTAGTATGCGGCGTTGATTGTTGGTGGGCATGTCTCCACGCCCAGCATTATATGTGGATACTGGGGATCGAACTCAGGACCTTGCGCTTGCGAGGCAGGCGCCGGAACCACTGAGCTAACCCTCCGGCCCTTTGTTTTGTTTTTTTGAGACACGGTCTCACTTTGCAGTTCAGGCTGGCCCTGAGCTCACTATGTAGCCCAGGCAAGCCTCAAACTCAGCATTCTTCCTGTCTGCCTCCCGAGTGCTGGGATTACATACCTGCACTTTTTTTGTCAGCACCTTCTAAGTCTAATTTTAAATTGTTAAACTCCATAAAAAGAGCTTAAATTCAGCATTTTAAAGATAGTAAAACAACATTTTACAATGAGAATTATACTGGGACTACTGATGGTGATCTTAGATGTTTTACCAAATGGTATTAGTGTTATCAGGCCACTGAATTACCTTAATCTTTTGTATTTTCTTCTGTAAAATTAGAACTTTAGTGTTTATATTGCCTATGTCATAAGAGTGTGTATACTGTCTGCTGTCAAAAGATAGTAGTAGTAACACCTCATTCTCAGAATACATATTCTAGGACCCATTGTAGAGCTTGAAACTGCAGATAATACAAAACCATATGCATGTAATATTTTTTCCTATAATTATATAGTTATGAAGTTAAATTTAAAAGCACAGTAAAATCTTAATACCTAATTTAAAAAATATAACTATACTGTAATAAAAATTACATAAATGTGTTCTCTTGAGTCAGACATATTTTCAGGTACAATTGACTGGAATCTGCAGAAATTGAAACTGTATAAAAGGGGACAAATATGTATGTCAAAATGCTTTAAAGGAAATTCTGTAAAGATTGACTCACAATGTTTCACTCTGTGATAGTATAAATGCAATAGAAGTTAAGTGATAGAGATAAACGAAAAATACCATTGACGTGTAGCATTTGAACTTGAATTTATATGAAGCACTTCTTAATTTGTCCCCTTCTTTCCCCTGTTCTTAGAAGTTGATGGATAGGTTTGATTTTGGTGAAGATTCTGAGCATAGTGAAGAGCCCAAAAAGGAAATTCCAACTCCTCAACTGTAAGAATATATATATTTTTTATGGCCATAGGTTTTTTTGTTTTATTTTGTAAATATTGTTTGGAATTTTGCCATCTGAGCTATTAAGTGTACTTTGAATGAGTTGAAGTTATTCAAGTCGTTGAATTTTACATTGGAAAGAGGATAGAGTTGCTCCCTTTTTGCCTCCCTAAATTACTAGGATTCTTTTTCAGATTTTTGCAAATAGGACACATGAAAGTTCCTTGTAAGAGTATTCATAAATCTAGTTGTGATGTTTTTGATATTTCTGTTGGCTTTATGGGGCTAGTGCCAAGGTCCAATTTTAGGAAAAAATACAAATATGTCCTTTTGTTAAAGGAAATTTTTTGACAAAATTAAAAACTAGTACTTTAGATTATTAAGATTATTAAGTTGGAAGAAGCATTTGATACCATATAAATGAATGTTTTATCCATGTGAACATCTCTAACCACCCTGTTCTTAATGTATCCAGTGTCTTAATTTCCTCTGAGACAACTTAAATTATATATTCTTTTGAGGAGCAGAGTCTTTCCTTTATTTCCTCCACATTGATGCAAGCTTTGCTTTTGAAGCAAGGAAGCAAATTTACACCATCATCTTTTTGACATGTATGTAGTGTTTCAATATTTGAAGATAGGCGTCATTCTTCCCCTGAAGTTTATTTGTTGCATGTGAAGTATACTTTCCCTCAACTGTTTCAAGATGTCTCACCATACTGATTGCCACTTTAGAGATCCCCTCTTTTTTTGTTCATGTCCAAATTTGTGGCACCTATAATTCCAGCTGTACGTTTCCCAGGTTATAGTTAAATGATTATGTCCTCTTAGCTAAATAATGTCTGTTTCTGGTAATGTAGCAAGTAATGTGTGTACATTCTTAAAAGGAGCATATTAGTTTTAGAAGTTTATGGTCAATTATAATTGTGCATCTTATACATAATTGTTGATACAGCATTTTTCCCACTTTCATACTTGTAAAAGGAATGAAAATGACAATGGTTAAATAATTAACTGAGTTTTTCAACTCTAATAAAATTTACTAATTTCCATGTGTTTAATAGCATGACATAATATCAGACCTTGAACCTCTGACATAATGGTATCTATCTGTTAAAACAGTAGGGAGTGCATTTCTTTTAATGTATTAATATTCCTAATTACTCCTTGGCATTAATATTTCAAAAGCAGGCATTGTAATAGAAGTCTGTTTTATCAGATTGACATTTTTGTCAATTATTTTTATATTGTTAAGAGGTTTTAAAATACATTTCTGTTTTCTTTTTAGTTCTCATGTTTCAGAATCTGTGAACAATTCCATTTTCCATCAGATAGCAGAACAGCTACAACAGCAAAACCTTGAACATCTCAGACAGCAGCTTCTGGAACAGCAACAACCACAGAAGGTTCATAACCCCATCTTGTGGTCTTTGGAGTTACTGCTGTTTCTGTTTTGTAAACTTGAAATTTTTCTGGGGTGGTGGGTTGGTGTTTGCTTTTGCTCTTAATAGAATATTTTCTCATCTGTTTCAGTTTTTACCAACTATTTATTTTTCTAAAATGTGGTATTTAACTTTTTATTACTGAGTATTACTCTTTTTGAGTTCTTCACAGTTTTTTCTGTAAAATGTGTTCTGGCAACTTAATGAATCTAAAAACTGTAATTTATATAAACTCAAACCTACCTAAAAGTAGGTAACATTTTTAAACTCTTTGCATCATTATTCAAAGTGCAGGATCCAGCTGCACAAAATAATGGTGTATTTTAAGATAATATATATTGGCTATGTATTTTTGCATTACATGTTTACTTTCACTAAGGTTTAACTTCTAGAATAATTTTGTATGTAACAGAATTTTTTTTTTTTTTTTTTTTTTTTTTTTTTTTGAGACAGGGTCTCGCTTTGTAGTTCAGGCTGGCTGTGAGCTCACTATGTAGCCCAGGCAAGCCTTGAACTCAACAATCCTCCTGTCTCTGCCTCCCGAGTGCTGGGATTATAGGCGTGAGCCACCACGCCCGGCTGTAACAGAATTTTAAAACACTTTAAAGTGTAACATTCTTTTGCTCTGTAAAAATGTTTTAAATTTCAGGAATGATGAGATATTAAAAACTATTGCATCCTAGAATTCACCATTATGTCCAGTTGTAGAACAAAGATTAAATCTACTATAAATTTAGTTCTGTTTTATGTAAGAATTACTTCTAAGTATAAACTGTTGAGAATAAATGTTACAATTCCTGCAGGACACTTTGCTAATAATAAAAATTTGCAGACATGAAGGGACTTAACAGAATATTACAAACATTTAAAATTATGAACAATTCATTCCTAGGCAGGTGATACAAAGGTAAACAGAAAATTGATTTCTTGAGGTTCTAACCTCCAGTAGCCTGTTCCTTGATAGAACTACACTTTTGTAATCATGTGGCAAAGTCCTCCTTCTACAATAGAGGAGAAGGAGTAGGCCAGTAACGGAGGGGATAGCAAATTTAACACAGCTGGGTCCTGCACTTTGAATAATGATGCAAAGTTTAAAAGTGTTACCTACTTTTAGGTAGGCTTGAGTTTATATAAATTACAGTTTTTAGATTTCATTGCTTTATACATGTTTTAACATGAAATTTCTGTATATTGGCACCCTTGAAACATTTAATTATGATGTATATTTAAATTTCTATTTGTAATAGACATACATACCAATATTGGTGTTTTTTGTGATAGGCAACTCCTCAGGATAGTCAAGAAGGAACATTTGGGTCAGAGCACTCAGCATCCCCATCACAAGGGAGCAGTCAGCAACATTTTCTTGAACCTGAGGCAAACTTAGATGATTCCATCGATATTCAACAACAGGTAAGTACATTTTTGGGTCATGAATTTCTAAAATTATTTTAAGAAGTCACGGTAAAATACTATATAGTGATAATGTTCTGAATGTGTCTTTTCTATACAAGTTCAACATGCTAGCTTTTTAATCTCTTGGGCACTACTACTATTACGAAGTTTTTTAAAGGAAGAATTATTAATATGTGACTATCTCTAACTAGCTTTTTTTGTATGCCCTTTTTCTCTTTTCCAAGGACATGGATATAGATGAAGGACAAGATGTAGTACAAGAGGAAGTCTTTGAGCAAGAAGCCAAGAAAGTAGCTGTTCGTTCAAGATCAAGAACTCATTCACGATCTCGTTCAAGGTTCTATAGTAATACTTTATAATAACTGTGTGTGAATTTAAAAATGTTGTCTTTCTTTTTATCAAGATTAAAAAATATTTTCCTTGGGCCGGAGATTTAGCTCAGTGGTTCTGGCACCTGCCTCGTAAGCGCAAGGTCCTGAGTTTGATCCCTGGTAACCACATACAATGCTGGGCATGGTGACTCAGGCCCACTAGCAATCAATACCACGTACCACAGTGCCAGGCGTGGTGGCTCATGCCTATAATCCCAGCACTCGGGAGGCAGAGGCAGGAGGATTGCTGAGTTCAAGGCTTGCCTGGGCTACATAGTGAGCTGAGGGCCAGCCTGAACTACAAAGGAAGACCCTGCCTCAAAAAAAAAAAATTTCCCTTGAAGTTTAAAAAATATACTTAGTAATTTGAAAGCAAAAACAAAGGAACCTTTGTTCTGTTTTTTACTGTATGTGTCTGTGCCATTTGAATAAATTATTTAACAGTGGCAGGTATATCATAAAACTGGAATTTTGGGTTTTTACTTGATTTTGGTTAGTACTAAGCTGGTACCTAGTTTAGTATGTTATTACCTCTAAACAGCTGTTAAGTTATTTCATACATTCTGGTTTATCTCATAGTGGTATCAAAATTGCCCAAAAAATTAAATCACAAAAATTATTTGTACAAAATGTTAAGTATTATACTAAGACACTATAAAACATTTACTATAAATGTTTTTATTTGTAGGTTTAACCTAAAGTCATTGGTCTTTAATACCCCTTCCCAATGTGGTATTAGAGGTTGAACCCACAGCATCATAAGGTTACATCTACTGTCTTCTGTCTGTCCATTTATCCTTGTCTTTTTGATAGAGAGTTTGACTAAATTGCACAGGCTGGGCTTGACGTTTAATTCTCTTGCCTCACTCAGAGTGTTGGGATTATAAGCATGTGTCCACCATCCGTAGTTTACCTTTTTTTTCTTTTTAATTTGTATTAACTCCCTTGAAAATCTGCAGAATAAATGTTGGAATTATTTCAGTATCACCTTCTGTTATAAAGATGGACACCCCAAAATTTTAGAAGTACAACACTTCTGTGGAGAATTATATAGTGATTGTAATGCTTAGTTGAAACATTTTCTAGTCATAACAGTCCAACGTTTTCATAACGTAATGTTCATTTTATTTTCTTTGGTCTTTCATTTCTGTTGATGTCTGTTTGAAAATATACTAAAAAGCACTAAGAGAAAATGAATCCACTTCTCAAATCTAATTCTCCTTTTTTCTGGATTAAAATTCACCTAGACTTGGGATCTCAGGTTCATTAAATATTTATCCTTAGTGTAGATATACATAGTATGAGATTCAAGCAAAATACATAATTGATTATTCTATAAAACATTTTAAGAAATAGCCAGACTTTCCTTCCTTACTTGGTATTTGCAAATTTGGTAGAAGAATACTACTGACATTAGAAGTAAACTAGAAATTTTTTTGTAGATCACCAAGAAAGCGAAGGTCCAGGTCACGGTCTGGTTCTAGAAAGCGAAAGCACAGAAAGCGATCACGGTCACGCTCAAGAGAAAGAAAGAGGAAATCATCACGTTCATACTCAAGTGAAAGGAGAGCCAGAGAAAGGGAGAAGGAACGACAGAAAAAGGGATTACCTCCAATTAGATCTAAAACATTAAGTGGTAAGTAATATACACTGGTAAAAGCTGGTTTCAGTAGATATAAAAAGCTAGTTATATGATACAAAATTTCTCATCTAAATTTTATTTCTAGACAATTTGAAAGGGGTTTGGTAAGTAATTCTAGATTTTTTAAATATGATAGAAAAGAAAAGGAAAAGTTATTCACATACTGTTGCTGAGTTTTTAAAATGTAATGCAAGTTGAAAATGTAATTTGATTAATGATAAGTGGTATTTATCATGACCAGTGACTTCTATTCCACAGTATCTTAATGCATTTTAAACAAAGTCTATATGACTAACTGTTTGAACCATGTACTTTGCCTTTTCAAGCAAACTGGAATTTTTGAGCTGGAACTGCTTTTTCAGAGTTAGTACTAAAGGAGAAATTCCTGTTGTAGACACTTGCTACTTTTATATGTTGATCTAGTATATTAGAACAGATTTGGTAATGATGGGGTTTTAGGAGCATATATGTGAATGGTTCATGTGGTAACAATGTTAAATGTAGTAAATAAGTTGCCAAATTTTGTGAAAGATAGTGGATTATGACTTATAAGGTGAACTAACAGACTAGAGATGGGCAAAGTACACAGAATGTAACAAATTGTCACATTGCAAAGAACTAAACACTATCTAATTTCTTAGCCACTCCAAGGAAATTCCTCTGCCTGGAGAGGAATACCTGGTGTACTTTATACTATGAGAGCATGTTGGAAAGAATTGAAAAAGGCTAATATCAAAGGCAGTTGCCATCTTCTGTGTTTGGACTGTTTGAATGGTCATTGTCTATCTTGCCAGAATCTTTTTTTTTTTTTTTTTTTTTTGAGACAGGGTCTTGTTTTGTATTTCAGGCTGGCCCTGAGCTCACTATGTAGCCCAGGCAAGCCTCAAACTCAGCAATCCTCCTGCCTCTGCCTCTGGAGTGCTGGGATTACAGGCTTGAGCCACCATGCTCGGCACTGTGGTATGTGGTATTGATTGCTGGTGGGCGTGAGTCACTACTCCCAGCATTGTTGTATGTGGTTACTGGATCAAACTCAGGACCTTGCGCTTGTGAGGCAGGTGCTGGAACCACTGAGTTAAATCTCTGGTCCTTGCCAGAATCTAAATCTGATTATGAGCTAGTGTTAATTTATTGTTAATTCTAGCTCTGGAAGTTTCTGCATGTCCCTTAAGGTGAAAAACTAAATGTAAGCATTTTAGTTCTGGCTGATAAATAATGTCAAAAAACCTGTGCCTCCTTATGGGATAAACATTAATATATTTAGATTGTGAATTTATTAACCAATACTAGGGTAGGGCTTTTATATGCAGTTGCTTTCATTCAATTCTTCACCTAACTTGCCAAGGTGTTGCTATCCCTATCTATATACTGACTGTAGAATATATTTTCTTTCCAAATTTACTATTATTATTATTATTTTTTTTTTTTTTTTTTTGAGACAGGGTCTCCCTTTGTAGTTCAGGCTGGACCTAACTGAGCTGACTATATAGCCCAGGCAAGCCTGGAACTCAGTAATCCGCCTGTCTCTGCCTCCCGAGTGCTGGGATTACAGGCATGAGCCATCATGCCCGGCACTGTGGTATCTGTTATTGATTGCTGGTGGGTGTGAGTCACCATGCCCAGCATTGTATGTGGTTGCTGGATCGAACTCAGGGCCTTGTGTTTGATAGGCAGGCGCTGGAACCACTGAGCTAAATCTCCGGCCCCCAGGATTTCACTTTTTTAATGGCAGAATAATACAATGGAATTTATATTTTGTTATCCTTTTTTTTTTTTTTTTGAGACAGGGTCTCGTTTTTTTTTGTAGCTCAGGCTGGCTCTGAGCTCACTATGTAGCTCAGGCAAGCCTCGAACTCAGCAATCCTCCTGTCTCTGCCTCCTGAGTGCTGGGATTACAGGCGTGAGCCACCACTCCTGGTACTATGATATGTGGTATTGATTGCTGGTGGGGGTGAGTCTCCATGCCCAGCATTGTATGTGGTTACCAGGGATTGAATTCAGGACCTTGCACTTGCGAGGCAGGTGCCGGAACCACTGAGCTAACCCTCTGGCCCTGTTATCCTTCCTATTTTTATAAATAGGACAGTAAAAGAAAAAAATAAATTCACTATTCTCCTTACTCTGAAATAAGAGTTTTTTCATTATCATTCTTTCCCATGTTTTTAGTTTTATTTTTAGTTTTAATTTAATTGAATTTTATTTGAAGTAGTGGAGATTGAATACAAGGTCTTGAACTAAGCTATATCCTCAGCCCTTATGTTATGTCATGTTGCGTTACGTTATGTTAATTTTGAGAATGTTGCCAAGTTGCTCAAACTGAACTGAAACTTTGAATCTTCCTGTCTCTGCTTCCCAGTGCTGGGATGGCTGGTATGGGTTTCCATGCTTAGTTCTCTTTATACATTTGAAAGATGTATGGTAATGTTTTTCTGCTATAGCTACTTGGTATGAATTTTTTTAAATTTTTTAATTGAATTCTTTATTGGTACAATTTATATACATCTCACAATCACATATAACATTGGGGAATTTGTACCAGCATATGACATAAGTTAATTCTCATTTTTACCCATATCCCTACCCACCCACACCTCCCCACCCCCTTTATACATACTCTTTTATTTTCTTTCGGTATCATATTCCTTCCCCTCATTATATCCACACACCAAATTTCCTATGGAAATTTCCCACTCTATAAAAGCTGTCGTACTTTCTAGCTCATTTGCATCTATGTTGTTCATGTCAAAGAGAAGATACGGAATTTGCCTATCTGTGATCTACTGATTTCACTTATTAGTATATCCTCAAGGTGTCTCCATTTGCACCTAAATGGATCGATCTTGTCATTCATTATGGCAGAATAATACTCCATTTTATAAAAAAACCCCACATCTTCTTTATGCACTCTCCAGCTGATGGGCATTTGGTTTGTTTCCAAGATTAAGCTATCACGAACTGAGCTGCTGTGAACAAGGGTGTACATCTGTCTTTCCAATGTGATTTTAAAAATTCTTTTGGATATATTCCTAGCAGGGGGATAGCAGGGTCAAATGGGACCCCTAGTCCTAGTTTTCTGAGAAATCTCCACATGGATCTCCACAATGATTGCACAAGTCTGCAATCCCACCAACAGTGGAGAAGGGTTCCTTTCTCCCCACAGCCTTGCCAGCATTCATTCTTGGTTGATTTTGTGATAGCAGCCATTCTTTGTGGAGTGAGATGAAATCTCAGTGTTGTTTTCATTTGCATCTCTTGAATGACCAGTGATG
>PVIC010023713.1:0-26597 GCA_004025085.1 Thryonomys swinderianus
CATGCCTGAGGCTCTGTAGCCCCGTATCTACTGCAGGAGATCTATCAGCCGTTCCCAACCTGCCCTGGTCTCCTCCTCACTCCATCCCTGTTAGGGCTTGGGTCTAGATGTCCCCCAAAGCCTTAGTGGTCATTGTGAGACTTACATAACCAAAGTTACTTCATGTTATGTTATTCCCTACTCGTAGGCAAATAAAGCCTTAGGAATGTGACCTTTTACCTAACTACCGGCACACTGCCCTTGTACAACCTTGCCTGCACAACCCGTCCTTAAAGAGGAAACGATCTCCCTGGAATGTATGGGATGTATAGGATGTATCTAAAAATGGTTTTAAATTGTAAACCTGTATGATCTGTTAAGAGGTTCTGTTAAGATAGCCAGACTTTTGTCCTTGCAGTTGTGGTCTGCAAAGATAATGATGTGATTGCCCTTTACCCCCTTTCTGTAACCACCAGTTTTTCTTTAAAAACCCCTCACAGCTTTAATTTGGCGCTTCCCTTCGCTAGGGAGTGGAGTCCACATGTGTGAATAAACTTCCATCTTTTAATTTCTGCCTTCTGCTATGTGTCCCGGTGTGGAATTATCTCTCACTCTGTGGCATTACAGTCATAGCTGGTACTTTTCAGAGATGCTAGATCTAGAGTGTGCAGTGCTGGGTTTAAGTATTTGCCTCTGAGATTAAGTGTGGAATGCTGGGATCTAGGTTATGTGATCTCCTAATTAGCTCACTGACTGGTTTGGCATTGTTCTGGGTGTGGGTCACGGGAGGGCCCACTGTGAATGTGAGTGCTGCTCACCGGGAGAGCTTGCTGCCTGGAGAGAATATGAGAGAAAGAGGCTGCTGTCCTGCTTACTACTTCACCATGTCCCAGTTTTGCTGCTGCTTTTGCTGCCTTCTGCCCACCATGAACGGTTTCTCCTCTGCGATTCCCCTCTGCTAGGCTGTCCTACTTTGGAGTAAGTAGACTTTGCACCAAAACCTGTACAAACTATGAATTACAGTAAATCTTTCCTGTTTCAACTTTGGGTGTCATTAATTTTATCCCAGCAGCAAGAGATGTAACTAACACAGTTCCCAAATCTTTGACCATCCCACCTTCACTGCCTATTTCAGTTGTGCTGGCAGAACTGCCTGTTATGACCAAGTACTTAGCTGGATCTGACCGTATGCCCGCTCAGGGTTCCCCCCACCAGGTGGACAAATCCTGCTGGATGCAGAAAGATTCTCTCTAAGGAAAAACTGCTCCCAGAGTCCTCACCTCAGAGGGATATTCCTGTGCCAGCACAAGCACAGGTTAGGGACAGTGACCATCACTTAGACCTGGGACATATAGTTCTGTTTCTGAACTTGATCCCTGTGCTCTGTCCGTGGAGCTTCCTAGTTTATTCCTCTCTCTTTCTCTCATGACAACCTATATCCTTGCTGTCTCAACAAATAGTTCTTACCCAAATTAGGATTTTGCTGCCTTTTCTCTTTCTCCATGTGCCAGTCAGGCCCTTAGAAAGAAGTGAATTCAACTCTGCTGGTCCAAATAAGATTTCAGTGAAGGTGCTACTTACAGCAGCATGGGTAGGGCCAAGAACGCCTACAAGGGGTGAGCTGGGTCCCAGAAATAGCAGAAAAGGGCACCATGACTGCCCTTGGGACTAGAGAGGAGTCCAGGAGCCCAGTGGGAGCTGAACCAGGGAAGCCCCTCCTGGAGAAATAGAGTCCTTGTAAAGTCCTCTGTCTGCCCTCCAGGGTCACGTCCCTCTCATCTATCAAGCTCAACCAGAATCCAGTGGCAGGGGAGCTTGCAACATGCACCCCAAAGGTCACCCTCTTGGATTCAGAGCAGGGCAGAGAACACATCTGAGGACGGGGCCATGCAAACAGAACCAGCAGCTAACACCTCATGGCAGCTACTTCATTTCTTCTGCAAGTGCCACAACTTGATCCAGCCCATGGGCCTCCAGACAAGCGGGTCCCTGAAATCTTTCCTAACTTGTTTGCCTGGCAGCATGGTTTCCACAGTGCCATGCTATGCCAACTACTCAGCTATGAGTGGGCACAACTTTGACTTCCCCCCATCTCTAGGAGTCAGGATCAGTGATCAGGGAGGCCCAGGACTTCTCAGATGCCAGGAGTTTCTGGGAGCTATGCAAAGGGGACAGTGAAAGCCTGTCTCCGCTCCCTCCTCTACCCCAGGGAGCTCTGTGGAGACACAGTCAGGCAGAACAGAAGCAGAAGGGAAGAAGAACCCAGGAATGAAAAGCCCAAGCCAGAGCCTTTGGCCCCATGGCTAGACGCAGTGGAAGGACACTTCCACTCTCAAAGGTGCCCAACGAGCAGAAGACGGGCTCAGACAGCACTACAGGGAGAGTCAAAGCCATTGCAGTGCCAGTTCCGAGTCACGCTTCTCATTCTGTTCCCACCAAGACCTATTCCTGCCCCTCTCAGGCACACACAACAGCCTTTAATATGCGCTTCTGTACCTGTCTCTCACACTCTTAGTTCCTTCCTCTATTTTTTCAAGTTTATTTATGTCATCCCCATCACTTTTTGTTTTCACATAGTCCCACATTCACGTTCATTGCCAATTTAGTGACTTTTAAAAATATGGTTGCCATAACAACCTTTGCAAAAATCACGGTCTGGCTGCATTATTTAACAGTTGGCATGTCCCCTCTTGGAAAGACATCCTGGTGCAACAGGGGATGGGTTTCCATGTGATGTTAGCACTGAGACTCAAGCACCAGACCACCAGACCTGGATGTCAGGAATATACACTCGTCCTTAGACTTCTCATTGACTCCTTGGAGGTAAAGGCCATGGTTGGCTTCACCCTACAGGTGAAGAAACCAAGATTTAGAGAGGTTCATACTTCTGGTAAGGGTCAGATGTGAGACATGTGAACATTCAGAAATAGAGACTGGAACAGTAGTTACCAGGTTGGGGAGAGGGGAGAAACAGATTACTATAGGTCAAAGGGACAAAGTTGTAGCTATTTTAACATAAATAAACCTATGGATCTAACAGACAATAAGATGACTGCAGGTAATAATGTTATACTATGTGTTGAAAATTGCAAAGAGAATAGATTTTATATATGCACACACTACACACACACACATACACATAGAGGTAGCTATGGGAGGAGATAGTATGTTTTACATGTTATGTTAAATTTGCTTGACTGTAATAATTAAAGTATTAATCATTACACTCTTCTATTTATGTATACATATAAACATCATGCACAATTTACGTATTCATATGTTAAAGAATAAAAGAAGGAAATGGATGGGGCTGGGGATTTAGCTCAAGTGGTACCGCGCCAACCTTGGCTGCACAAGGGCCTGAGTTTTTTTTGTTTGTTTGTTTTGTTTTTTTTGCTTTTTGAGACAGGGTCTCGCTTTGTAGTTCAGGCTGGCCCTGAGCTCACTATGGTGCCCAGGCAAGCCGCCGCGAACTCAGCAATCCTCTTGTCTCTGCCTCCTGAGTGCTGGGATTACAGGCGTGAGCCACCACGCCCGGCATTGTGGTATGCGGGGTTGATTGTTGGTGGGCGTGTCTCCACGCCCAGCATTATATGTGGTTACCGGGGATTGAACTCAGGACCTTGCGCTTGCGAGGCAGGCGCCGGAACCACTGAGCTAACCCTCCGGCCCAAGGGCCTGAGTTTGATCCCCAGTACCACACAAAAAAAAGAGAAGGAAATGGAACATGACCACGGATCTCAGTCTAAAACATGCTCTTATTTCATAAAATTTATCATATATTCTAGAACTCATTTACATCTACAGGCTCTCATACCAGAGAAAAGATATGGTATTTTCATATCTGTGACCTATTTATTTCACTTATTAGTAGGAAATACTCAAAGGGAAAGTGGTACGAGAAAGTAATGAGGGGAAAGAGTAAATATTTAAAAAGAAAAAGAAAGCACATGTATATAGGGGGTGGGGAGTTGTGGGGTGGATAGGGATATGGGTAAAAATGAGAATTAACTCCTGCCATATATTGGTACAAATTCCCCAGTGTTGAGTGTAATTGTGAACTGTATATAAAATGTACCAATAAAGAATTCAATTTAAAAAAAAATAACATGTTCTTGCTCCCAAATTTAGTCTCTCACGTCAGTCACCTCAAAGATCCCCAAGTAAAGACACAAATACTGGAGACGATGATGCGACTCCAAGGCACCTGCACCTGATGTTCACCCTTCCTCCCCTGGAGGGAGCTGTGAGAAGCGACTGAGCTACACCCTGAGCTACACACCCTCTGTGTGTCTCTGTGTTCCATCCTCATCTCCTCGTTGCTCCTCTCAGGCCTCAGCGGACCCTCTGAAGAAGGCGCGAGGCCTGGCTCTGGGGTCCTTCACCTGTCAAAGACACCTCATCCACTCGTCAGCCCAGGCAATAAGGGGAACAAAGGGAGGCTCCGCGTCTTTGATGACTAACTGCAAAATAGCTGGCCAGCCTTGAAAATGTCCTACTTTGCACATTCTCAACATAAAACAAAAGATCTGGTGGGCCAGGGATTTAGCTCAGTGGTGCCCGGTGTCTGCCTGGCAAGTGCAAGGTCCCAAGTTCAATCCCCTATAACCACATACCACAGTGCCCCGCGTGGGGACTCATGCCTGTAATCCCAGCATTCAGGAGGCATAGACAGGAGGATTGCTGAGTTCCAGGCTTGCCTGGGCTACATAGTGAGCTCAGGGGCAGCCTGAGCTACAAAGCGAGACCCTGTCTCAAAAAAAAAAAAAAAGAAAGGAAAAATAACCCATCAAAAACAAAAGAGCTTGTTCTCTCTGAAACCGCCCCAACACACCTCCTTGACACTGTCTAAAATAAACATGATTAGGCCTGTCACCGAGGATTGCCTTTTTTCTCTTCATATGTGTCTCTGTGTTTTGCCCTTATCTCCTCGTCGCCCTCTGTCAGGCCTCAGGCTCACTGCTCTGGCTGCAGTGCTCCTCAGGGGAGATGTCTCAGCACCCTCTGGATGCGCTGTCCTTCCAGGCAGTCAGTCCTTTGTTGACTGTGCCTGGTGTGGACTTTGTTCAACCTCTCTCCATTAGTTCCTCTCTGTCCTGCATAATGTCCCCTATCCTTGGGCGAGGTACAAAAGCAACATGTGACAGACATGGTTTTCTCTCCTCTTGCAGTCATTTTTCTGACTTCCCTCAGTGTACAGCTCTGGCCCCCTCCTGGCTCTGTGTCCCAGAACAAGACCGAGTGAATGAATAGCCAAAGCAGCCGGCTAGATGGGGCTGCTGACCTGAGCCCGGGAACCAGGCCCCCTGTGAGTGGCTCTTTTCAAGCTCAGCTGAACAGCCAGCCACTGTGTCTTTGTTCCCTTCTGCCAGCCTGCTGCATCCTGGGAACAGAAGAAAGAACTTTTGTTTCCTCCAGGAGGTGAGGAAGTGGAGGGTCGCTCTGAGCAAGGTAACCCGAGACGAAGGAAATGGGGAGGGCGTGTCCCTCCTCCTTCAGCCCCACTGCCACCTTCAGGACAGGAGTTGTTTCTGGGCTACAAAATCAAAAGGCATGGCAGCCCTTAAACAAGCCATTGCCTGTATAATCTTGGGCAGTGCAGGATCCCCACACTCACCCATTCCACAGTCAGTCTGTGCATACTCACACACACATGCACACACACCACACACATGCACACGCGCATGCACACACACACACACTCAGTTTTGGGGGGATACAGGGTGGACACAGGGCCAAATGCTCCCCTCCAGGTTGCCCCTGAAGCTAAAACCATGTTGTTAGGTGTAAAGACTTCACAGAATCCCCGACTCTATTATTTCCTAAATAGGAAACTCCCGGGCATGGCCACAGGACCCTCTGCTGGAAAACTATGGGAATGAACCCGAGTCTCACGAGCCTCCCTTCAGGGCTCCACAGGGAGGAGGCGCTGGGCTCCCCTTCTCTGCCGTGGCAAGAGGAGCAGAGTCAATATCAAGCTGGACCCCACCCACTAGAATTTCGAGGAGATTGGTGAGAAGGTGAGAAGACATCTCTCGGAAGCCTGAGAGCTGAGACTCTGCTTGCTTAGGCCAGAGAGGGTCTTTCCCAAGTTCAGCTGCAAGACTGACAAATTAAAACACAAGACGCCCAGATAAATTTGAATTTTAGTTAAACAACTAGTGTTTTGGAACAGTATGTCCAAACATTGCAGTTCTACCCAATAATTCAATCCCAAATTCCCAGCCTTGGGGCCCGGGGACACCCTTACTGCTATAGACCCTTCCTCATTTCCCTGGGGGAGTTTTGGGGGCATTGCTATAATGAGGCCCTGACCTGTCTTCCAGGCAACAGAGCACTGAGAAAGACAGCAACTGAGGAAAGAGAAAGATGTAGCAACTGGGGAAGACAGAGACGTAGTCAGAAACAGCAGGCTTCTAAATAGCTGACCCATCCACTGCTTTGCCATTTGAATTTCTGAGAAAATGAGGCAGAGATTTACACAGTCGTCCCATGTGGAAAATCCTTGAAGGAACGTCCTGCCAAGCAGATTACCTGAAAGTAGGCAGGTGTTTAATACGTATTTCTGATGAGTGAGTGAATGAATGAATGAATGAATGAGTGGGCAAGCGTGGGTCCGAGCAGGGCATCAGGAAGTCTGACCTCCAAGGCACAGCACAGTTACCTTGTACAAATGCCCCCTGTTCTCTCTCAGCTTAGGTCTGAAACATCCGTCAGAGCTCAACAGAATCTTCTCCTCTTTCAATAGCTGACCAAGCTCCTGGATGTCAAGGGCTTAGTCTACTCACTGAGGATGCCAAGCTACAAAGCATGAATCAGTTCGAACTTTGAATGAATGAATGAATAGCTGATCTGACCAAGGACCTCAGGAATCCAAGAAACCAGCAGCTCTCTGGGATTTGGACAATAACAGGGATTTATCCATCTATTCCTTCAAATTAAATGTGCTGAGCTTGCTGAGATCCAAACAATGAAGACATAAGTTCATTTATCCAGTCATCTTTTTCTTAATAAATTCTCTGTTTTACCCCTAGAAGACATCGGAGATAGTTCGGCCACTTTCAACAATAAGAGCACTCTCCTCTAATATTCTTTTAATTTTTACTTACTAGAAAACAAACCAGCCCTGTCTAAATGAAAACCCCAACCTCCTGCACAGTCCACCCACTCTGCTTCCGGCTCATCCCTGACCTAAGGTTCAAGGCCTTGCAGGGAAGGTGACTTTGAGGCTCCGCTCCTGCTTTACTTCCTTCTGCCTCTGGGATATTGCAGGAGAAGGCCTGGGGAAACTACAGAAAGCTGGAGGAGCCAGCGGTGTGTGGCGGCTTCCAACCTGGCTCCTGGGAGGCTATGGTGGTGGGTTTTCAGAAATGTCTCTCCCAAGCACTCCAGACCAGCAGAATGTGGTCCCTGCAGAACGTCCTGTGTCCCGTTCTCTTCCGATTCTTGTCTCACCGTCCATCCCTAACCCTCTTGCTGCTGGAGTCCCCTCACCTCTTGGGCAAGTTCCCATCCAGACCACTTAAACCTGGGCACCACCCACCATATCCACTTGCCCGTTCTTGCCAACACCAAAGACAGAAAATCCTTACCCTGCCGTCCCAGCCAGTCCTGAGCTTGCCTTTAGCACAAGCTGGTGAAATGTGGGTGCCAGACCTTGTTCACATAAATCCATCAGGCCCAGGGGCCCCAAATAATTCCCACCTTCCTTGTTTGTGGGACTGCACAACTGTGAGACCGCAGGACTCTGCCACTCAGCACTGGGAGGTGGGTAGGAGGGACTATGGAGGAAAGAAATATCCCAGCACCCCACTGGGCTGTGTTCTCCTTTCTCAGTAACTTTCCAGTAAGCATTTCAAATATATTCTTCTCTTGAAGCCTGGAGGTAGGAGAAGGAGTTGATGGCCACTGGACCTGTTCTAATATTTTCTGGTAAGAATGATACGGTTTTCTTTAGCACCTCCCCATGGAGTGAGAACCACCACATCTTAACTGTTTCGTTCTAGTCCCTGTTTGGAAAGTGGAGGTAACTTTCACTACCCTCTTCACATCGATGACTTCACCAAGAAAAACCTCTTCAAAACTCGTCCATTCATCAACTTATTAATTCAACACTTAGTGAAGGGTCTATTATTGAGTGTATCAGTGGGAGCCTGCATTACAAGCTCCAAAGGGAGAATCTCACTGGAAGAGGGCACCTGGTTCCAGGAGTAAGGTGAGACATCAGTAACAACAGGGTCCAAAAGTCAGAGAGAAGGGTTGAAGATTTAGCTCAATAGTTCTGGTGTCTACCTGGCAAACCCAAAGTCCCAAGTTTGATCCCTAGTGCCACACATCACAGTGCCTGGTGTGGTGGCTCTCACCTATAATCCCAGCACTCGGGAGGCAGAGGCAGGAGGATTGCTGGGCTACATAGTAAGCTCTGGGCAAGCTTGAACCACAAACCGAGACCCTATCTCAAAAAAATTTTTAATTGAATTATTTATTGGTACATTTTATATACAGCTCATAATCACACACAATATTAGGGAATTTGTACCAGTATCTCAAAAATTTAAAAAACAAGTCAGAGTGAGGTAAAGCATTATGATCAATGGCCACATTAACAGATGTAAAATCTGACTGTGGCAATTCACAACCATCATGTTCTCTGCAGCTCAGATGCTCAGAATATTGGCATCTATTTGGAGCACCATATTTCCATGAAGGATGCCAGTAAATTGGCATTGGTTGCCAGAAGTAGCTACCCAGGATGGTGAGATATTTGAAAACCATGCTCTAGGAAGTAGTAGTAAAATAGTAAAGCACTTGAGTAAAGAGGAGGCCAAAGAGAGATGTGAAATTGTCACCACCTTCAGAGTCATAAATAGTAATCACCCATGTAGGGCACGGTCTCAAGTAGAACTAGGAACAAGGATAGAAGGTTCCCTGAATACAGATTTGAACTATATGTATTAAGTCACTTCCTTGTATTCAGAATCATCTAGTTATTTTCAGTCTACTAAGGAAAGTGTGAACTAAGCTCCGGTTGACCATCTGTCAGAGATTTGTACAGGGAGTTTTCCTACTGCAATAAGCTTCAAGCAGCATTCAGAAGGCATGTTAAAATACAGATTCCCAGGTTCCCAGATCTGAGATCAGCACCTCTGAGAGGGGTCTGTCTGGGTGACTTTGCCTGACTCACTGCCCACCCCATCTCTCCCCTCTTCCCTGCTGTGCCCTCTGGCCAGGCTCCCTCATACTCCCTGGTAAAGCTTTGAGTGAGTTCCCATGTGGGGAGGACAGACCCCACCACCAGGCCTGCAGTGCATGCTTTGTTTGTCCCCCCAACTCCCAGACTCCCTCTTCATTCTCTGGCTACTGGTCTTTAAGATTTGCCTTCCAGGAAGTTCTTCCTGACCCCCCACATCCCCCCAGGGCTCGGTAAGATGATCCTCTTCTGGCAGCAATGCAGAGAATTCTGCCTTGAGTTATTTAATGCTACATAATACTCTGTAGTATGAATCAACCAATATATTTCATTGGTCCCTTATTAGCCTACATGCCTTTTAAAAACCTCCTGAGAACTGAGTGCTGGGGCATAAAATTTAATAAGACACAGAATCTAAAAACAAGGAGCTCAGTGTTATGAGGAAGACAACTGTTAGACAAAAATGGGACAACAAAACGAACGGCCAGCAAATGTATTCGTTTTGATTGGTTGAATCACTTAGTCAGAAGTTCCCTAAGAAGAAATAATCATAAAAGCCACATGTAAACGATTTGAAATCTAAAACTCTTGCTACTCAGAGTACAGCTTGTTCAAGATGCAGGTTCTCAGCCCAGAACTGCAGAGTCAGGATCTTCCTTTTAATGAGATCCCTGGTGATTCAGGTGCCCATAAACAATTTGTTGGTCTGAACTATTTTGGCCTCTCCCCTATCCTTTAGGAATACTGAGTTCCTGCATTTGGGGGTAAATTTAAAGAACCTTTCCACATCATTTTTTTTTTCTTTTTGAGACAGGGTCTCACTTTGTAGTTCAGGCTGGCCCTGAGCTCACTATGGTGCCCAGGCAAGCCGCCACGAACTCAGCAATCCTCCTGTCTCTGCCTCCCGAGTGCTGGGATGACAGGCATGAGCCACCACGTCCGGCATTGTGGTGTGCGGTGTTGATTGTTGGTGGGCGTGTCTCCACACCCAGCATTATATGTGGTTACTGGGGATCGAACTCAGGACCTTGCACTTGCGAGGCAGGCGCCAGAACCACTGAGCTAACCCTCCGGCCCCTCCACATCATTTTTTATCAGTGCATACTGGTAATACAGATGAGTGGGTTTCATCCTGGAAGATCTGCACGTGCCCATGGCATACTTTGATAGCTGTTGCCTCCATCACCCTGCGTTCCTGACCTAGTTTCACACACACGATGGGAGGAGGGTTTCAGTGTCTACAATACATTCTGATCGCACTCATTCCCCGTTTGGGGGTAAATTCAATTAATTTCCAAGAATTTAAAACTAATGAGGGCTAGGAACAGAAATCCTACTAATTAACAGAGAAGAGTCTGCTGAAAACTGTCTCGGCTCCGTGCATGGTACAATACCAAGTCTCACAGTTAGCTCTTGAGGCACATCCTACAGCTAAACCTTTAGCCACAGATTAATTCTTCCCCCTCTGGGAGTTTCTAAGCTCGTTTTCTCAGGCTCCCCAGCAGATAGATGGTGAGATACAGACTTTTACCCAGGGGCTTGTGGGAAGAGGCAGGACGGGGTCCCCACCTCCCTGGCTGCTGGTCCCAGATTTGGCCTGCAGGGGGCGGGGCACTTGCTGTCTCTCCCCAGTGGTTATAATGCCTGTCATGCACCACACTCAACAGACATCACACACGCTTATTATATCATTACCTCAGAATGTTCCAAAACGTTTGAAAACAACTTTAAATAGAAACGCAGTGTATTTTACAAGTTTGGGTAAGGCGGGGTCTCCATAAGGAAACAGTGACAACAGATACCAAGAGAGAGCATGGTGAGCAGACAGCTTAGCGACACGATTCCTTTCCCGAGTGCTCAGCTGCTCGTGGGTGACACTGAATCACTGAAACTGTCATATTTTCTCCACGAGGAAGTGGGTGGTATTCACACAGACTTTCCTGAGCTGCCGAGAATTGCCATGAGCTTGAGAACCCCCAAACGATGATGAGCTTACTGACATGCTGGGGGGCGGGATGGCCGCCCAGGACCCTCTTGGAGTTGGAGGTTGGATTCCAGGGGGAAATGGGCTGGGCCGGGAAAGCCCTCAGCTCTCTCTGGGAGGCGAACCAGGTACCCTTCCTTCTCAACCTGAAACATAACGAGAGTGAGAGCAGGAACTCCAGAAGACACAGCTGTTCCTCTGAATCTTGGGTCTTGCATCATCTATGGATTCAACCAACTACAGATCAAAATTATTCAGATAAAAACCTGAATCTACCCTGAGTAGGTCCAGCCATGCAGTCTTATTATGATGCCCTAAATAATACCATAAAATGACGGTCTGTGTCATGTTAGGTGTTACATGTCTTCTAAAGATGAGCTAAAACACCTGAGAAGATCGCATAGGTTCTGTGCACCTACGAGGCCATTGCACAGAAGGGGCTGGAGCTTGGGGGGAACTGATCCCCAAGTGACACTGATCAATGACTACACCCTTGGATGTGCACATCCAAAGGGACACACAGGCTTCCCTGGCAATGACTTTAAAACACAGCACCATAGTACGTATGCTCCTCTATTGTCTACTTCTAGCTTTTTTCAGAACTACTCTGCAGTAATATCTCCAAATCATTCATATTACTCTGCTCTTTCACGGCTGTACAATATCCCTTAGTGTGGTTGAAGCACATTCAAATCTCCCCTCATTGTGGGGCCTCTTTATTCCCAGCTTCTTTGACCACAACAAACAGTGCTTAGTAAACACGTCTGAAAGAGTTTGGTCCATGGGATAAACTGCCTGGAAGGTACTTCTGGGCAAGGGTAGCTGTATTTCTAAATGTTGCTTACTTTTGATTTAGTCATTTCCAAAGAGTGAAGTGCACAAGTCCTGCGTGCATGGCTGAAAGAGTTTTTAAAAGGCTTATTCTTGTTTATTATAGATGTGGCCCATTTGATGATTATAGTCTATATTTCTACAGCAGGAAATGAAATTGACTTCTTACCCTAACATCACTGTCAGGAACTTTCTTTTCTCAACACTCTGGGAGGCTGAGGCAGGAGAACTGAAATTTCAAGACCAACCTGGAATACATACTGAGGCCGTAAAATAAACAAACAAAATTCACTCTTACTTCATCTCTTCTGATCCTTCCCCCCTTTTTGATGAGTATTTGGTCTCTTTCTTGTAAATTTGAAAGACCTCTTGGAATATTAAAGATTTTAACTGTAGTTTGCATTATTGATATGTTTTAAGTCTATCGTTGACCTACAGACATTATGGTTCACTTTTGCAGAGCAGGCTAACAGCACTTAAAGGAGAGTGAGTGGGAAAACACAGGAACAAGAGAGCCAAGAAAAGAGAGAGAGGACCACATTTGAAATAAGTTCTGACCTTTTATGTAAAATTATGTGAAGGTTTAAGCAAACCCAACACTATGGTAAGAGAATTTTATATTGAAGTAATTGGAGATTCACAAGCAATCACAAGAACGGCAAACTGTGCCATAGACTGAAAGGTTGTGTGTCTTCTTCATAAATCACACACCGAAATGCTAACCCCAGTGTGGCACTGTTAGGAGAGGGACCTCGGGAAGGTCGTGCAGCTGGAGCCCCACGGAAAAGACTCGTGCCCTGAACAAAACTCCCTGCCTTATTTCCAGTCTTATGAGGAAACCAACAAGTCTTTCACCATTAAACTGTGGTTTATTCTTATCCTTTTGCTCAAGTGCAGGGATTCCCTCTCTGTCTCTCTGTCTCTGTCTCTGTCTCTGTCTGCCTGTCTCTGCCTGTCTCTCTCTCTTCCCCTCCCCCTCCTCCCTATGTATGTCTTCTTCTTTTTCTTTTTTTTTGGTTCAGTACCAGGAATTGAACTCAGGCCCTTGTGCATCCAAGGTTGGCACAGTGCCACTTGAGCTAAATCCCCAGCATGTGTATCTTTTTCAATGGGATCTCACTACATAGTATAGGCTGGCCTTAAGCTCACCGTGCAGTAAATGCTAGCCTTGAACTCATGGCAATCCTTTTGCCTCAGCCTCCCAAGGGCTGGGATTGCATGCGTGCATCACAACACTCACTGGATGTTGTTGTATGTTCTCCTGATTTTCCTGAGTTTATTATAAGTGTTTTTAAATTTCATCAAATATTTTCTGCATTAACTGATAAGTTCATGTGACTCTTTTTTAACCTAATTGATTGTTACCTCTTGATTTAGAATGTATTCCCAGAATAAACCCCAAACTAATTTTTTTGATATATTGCTGGATTTCACTTGTAAATCTTTTTTAAGGATATTTGAATCTATGGTCAAAAGGTTTATCAGTCAATGGTTATCTTATTTTCTTCTCTCTGCTTTGGGTTTAGTTTGTTCTTTTTTAAGGGTTCTTGGGTGAAACCTTAGGTTACTGATTTATGACTTTTTGGGGGGATGGGGTACTGGGGATCAAACCCAAGGCCCTAACATGCCAGGCGGGAGCTCTGCCCCTGAGCTGCACCACCAGACATCTCTCTGCTTTCTAATGTGTGGAGTTAGCACTACAGACTTCCTTCTCGCCACTGCTCCTGTTTTGTTGCAGTTGTTTTTGGGGGGATTGGTTTTCTGATTGTTGGTTGATTACCTGTAACTATTCCAGGTTTTCAGGATTTTTTTAGCTTCAAATCTGGAGTACCTGAGGCCAAGGATGAAGCTCAGTGGTGACCCACCCCCTGGCGAGTGCAAGGTCCTGAGTTTGACTCCTGCTATGGAAAAAAAAAATCACTGTGCCTCACACAGCACTGTGGCCAGGAGTCACAGGGATCTTTCTTTCCTGGAGACTGCAGTGCCTATAGAGCTTGGGCTGGGGCAACAGGTGCTATCATTCTTAACCCCCTGTCTCTCCTGCAAACTTGGAGATGACATGGGACACACTTGTTTTACTGCCAGCTAACCAGAGCTCTCTCAAGATTAAATGAAAATCTCAAAATCTCATTCATGCTTCCTCACTTCACACTGTTCTACTGAAGACACAAGACCATTCCTGTGCTCTCCATGCCACAAATGTTGTTGTCCCCTTTTCTGTAAAACGGAGGCTTTGGTATGGTGCACAGTATCATGTAATGGCTAAGATGATGGAAGGCACCTTGCTTAAGTTTAAAGTCTCAATTTGGGGGAAGTTGTTCAGTGGTAGAGTGCTTGCCTAGCATACATGAGGTTCTGGGTTCAGACTCTAGCACTACAAATAAGTAAAATCTCAATTTCTATCTTGTAGCCTACAGCATGGACAGACCACCTTATCTCCTCGGCCCTCAGCTTTCCCATCCCTTGTGGATTTGCTCTAGGAAGTAAACTGACATGATTCAGATTCACGTGTAGTGCAATGCCTGGCACAAACTATTACGATGACCATTTGGCATACTTACACTGCGAAAAGTATGACTCTAGCCCACTTATTCAGATTACCTCTTTCCATACTCACAAGGCCCCCGTGAAAGATTTTCCAGACAGAAGTGGATTCTGAGAAGGTCCTATGCTATGCTGGAACAGTGTAAAGGAGGCAAACAAGAAATTGTCAGGGTTGAAAATTTTCAGGAAAAAAAAAAAACCAAAAAGAAAACCAAGCAATAATCATTAAGAAAGACTGGTGGGCGGGAGTGAAAACATGAACCTGAGACCTGTTTGGGGTCATGGAGCTATTTACTGGGCAACCGTTCTCTTCCTCCTCACTCAATGGCCCCAGGGACACAGATTAAGTTTTTGGGCTCTGCTGCGCTCTGTCAGTCACAGCATCGCTGCATGGCAGTACCACACCACCCTACTGAGTCCAGCCTTTTGGTGAACCTTGATATCCCGCAGAGTAGAACCTCAGGCACCATCATTCTGCCAAGGGAGCCTTGCTATTCTTGGTGCTTTACTCTTCCACACAGATTTTCCAATCAGTGACTTCACTGGCATCTTCACCGGAATGGCCTTGAATTTAGAGTGGCATTTTGGAAACTAACATTGCAAGGAGACTCCAGGGCTACGTGAAAAAACTCTTGCACTTCACGGCAATAACCCCACACTGTTTGCGTTGTCTGCCTCATCAGAAAAAAAAGACTGGAGCCACAATAAAACAACTACTTCACAGTGTGAATTACATTGGAAGTCGACTTTTAATAAAGTTTCATAAATGCATTATACTCGACAGTTTATTATAATGAATGCTTCTCATTAAAACAGAATTAAATTATATTTACCAGTAATATTTAGCTCAGTGTAATTCAATTCCTTTAACTTTTTTTTTCTTTTGTAGTATAGTGCATGGGACCCAGGCTTGCTCCAATGATGTGCTACATCCATAGTCTCTTTACTTTTTATTTTGAGGGGAGTCTTACTAAATTCTCCAGGCAGGACTTGAACCTGTGACCCTTCTGGCTAATTGTGTAATTTTAAAATATTGGCTTACATCCTGTGGTAAAATGATGTGAAGGTGTGCTCTTTCAATATTTGCTTTTTCATTGCTACCACAGCTGCCTAAGACTCAAAAAATGTGTTGCGAGGACTTCACGAAATGCGCTTCTCCAAATTGTGATGCTCATTTTCTCATCTCTCCCCCCGCCAACTATGCAAAGTCTCTTGCTGATACTTGGTGACTAAATCACCATGGTCCCTGATCTTCTTCCAGACTCATCAGAGGCTGCTGTGTCTGTATATATTTCATATGGTGCTTTGGTGCAAAACTTACTGAAAACTTCATTTAGAAGCTTTTAAAACAGCTCAACAGCTCTGCTCCTGTTTATATTCCTCATTTTCTTATTGCAATAAAAATGCATACCATAAAATTCACTGCCTTAGCCATTTTAAAGTGTGTGGTTCAGTGGTGGCAAGTGTATCCGTAGCATGAGACAGATCGCAAGACTCTTTTGGAATCAGAAGTTCCATACTTGTTAGAGAGCATGTTTTCCTTTCCTTTCTCGCTTGAGCCCCTGGTAACTAGCAACTTTCTTTCCCTTCCTGTCCAGGTGACTACTCTTGATATCACCTATAATGCCACAGTATCTGTCTCCCTGTAACTGGCTCATTTCACTTGCCTGAGGTCCTCAGGCTTTGTCCAGGTTGTCGCACACAACATGACTCTCTTTACCTTGTAGAGTTGTGCTTTGATACACAAAAAGTTTTGTTTTGTTTATGTTTTTGTTACCTCTTCTTTTCATATCCTACCCAGAAAATGATCGATAGGTACAAGGCCATGATGGCTTTCCCCTATGTTTTCTTCTAGGAGTTACATAGTTTTAGGATTTATGTATAGGTCTTTAATTAATTTTGAGTTAGTTTTTGTATATGGTATAAGATATAAATCATTTTAGTAATAGGTTTCAATGTAAGAATTTGAAAGTAGGGCACAAGCATTCAGATCATAGTAATGAAGGCAGTATTACCATACGCAGCAAAATGAACCTTCTTTTACATCACCCACTACTCAACCCATGTTTAGATCTCCCCAGATAACACCAAAATGTTTTTTATGATCCTTTTCTGTCAAGATCCACAGAAGAGCCACATACTCTGTCTTGTTAGGTCCTGCAAGTCCCTTGTAATCCAAATACAGCAGAGACACTGGCCTTTGTTTAACACTGGAAAGCTATGTGCTCAGACAGGGATATCAGCCGGGGGAGGCACAGGCCTATAGAAGCTGTATTCATGCCCAAGGACACTGACCCAGAGATAACAACGCCTGTCACACGCTCTGAGAAGGCCAGGTGCTCCTCATCCAACTGGAAGTCTGAAGACTGAGAGAGTTAAGCTTCCAGAACATCTGACAGGACCCTTACAGGTGCAAAGCTGTCCTCTGACACTCGCTCTGGGAGATTAGCGCACAACTTCGCACCCTCGTGTGGTCCCGTCAGTATCCCTGATCTCCTGGTGATGAGTTCTGCTGCGCCAGATTCCTTCTCATCCTGCTCATTTACCACTCACCTTTTCTTTCTGGACTTTCCACCAATTTGAACCTTTATTGCCATTTGTCAATCCCATGACAACCTTAGGATTGTCTTCCCAGGACTGGCCCCAAAGTTTGCAGCATTTGTCTTGATGTAAAGAAAACTATGTAAATTCCTTTGTCAGTTAGAAGCTCTCTGAAAAAAAAAATGTGCCGTCTATATTGAGTGTGATCATGATGTGTATGTGCAATGTACCAATAAAGATAAAAATTAATTTTAAAAATATGTGCCATCTACTTAGCGGCTGAGGAAGGAGGATCAGGAGAGCCCAAGAGTTCAGGACCAGCTTGAGCAACACAGTGAGATTCCATCTCAAAAAAGGTAATGTTTTAATGTAGACTATTCCAAATGTTTTCTGTGTGTGTACAAGGGTTATGTGTAATAACCTTATGTACCTTTTTTAAAAATTGAATTCTTTATTGGCACATTTTATATACAGCTCACAATCACACACAACATTGGGGAATTTGTACCAGTATATGACACAAGTTAATTCTCATTTTTACCCATATCCCTACCCACCCACAACCCCCCACCCCTAACCTTATGTACCTTTTAAAATAAAAATATGAGCTAGGAGTGGAAAAAAAAGAAAATTGCCACAAAATAATTAATGAACTGTTCAAAGAAATTTCCATTCATCTTAATCAAACATCCTTTCAAAGCAAGCTCCATTCATGAAGTATTTCGGGCTGGATCTTCTTTGTTGTGCCACCTGGCTTATCAAACAATCATGAGTACACTTTTTATGGGGTGCTCAGTGTTTTCACCCCCAAATCCTTTCCCTTCCCTTTCCCAAATGTTTTAGATTTTATTTTACTTTTTTAAACTGATTTTATTGGTACATTTTACACATAATTATCACATTCAACATTGAGAGTTTGTACCTGTACATGATACATCTCGATTCTCATTTTTTCCCATTCCTCTACCCACCCTACAACCCCCTCTATACACATAAGATTTGTTTCAATATTTTTTGTCCCCTTCCCAAATTAAAGCACATGACTCCACACAGCCACAGGCTTTTTGCTTTTTATTATTCAGCAAACACATTTTTGTTCCAAAAATCATTACTGTTGAGATATTATCTTATCTAGATCATCTTTACTCTCATGGCTCATTAAAAATAGTTCTTTCAGGCCAGAGATTTAGCTCAGTGGTTCCAGCGCCTGCTTCACAAGCGCAAGGCCCTGAGTTTGATCCCCAGTAACCACATAAAATGCTGGGCGTGGTCACTTGTGCCCACCAGCAATCAATACCACATACCACAGTGCCAGGCATGGTGGCTAATGCCTGTAATCCCAGCACTCGGGAGGCAGAGACAGGAGGATTGCTGAGTTCGAGGCTTGCCTGGGCTACATAGTGAGCTCAGGGCCAGCCTGAACTACAAAGCTAGACCCTGTCGCAAAAAAAAAAAAAAAAGTTCTTTCATTTTAGTACCAACACAGACTCCTATAAATACTATTAACTGGGATGTGTTAGGATCATCTTTTACCGAGATACCTGTATAACTTTAATAGTTTTCAAATCTCTAGGAATATTTTCTATATTCCTTTTACATATTTTCCCACTCAGGACTATATTCTAATTTTTTTTTTTTTTGAGACAAGGTCTTGCTTTGTAGTTCAGGCTGGCTCTGAGCTCACTATGTAGCCTAGGCAAGCTTCAAACTCAGCAATCCTCCTGCCTCTGCCTCCCGAGTGCTGGGATTACAGGCGTGAGCCACCACGCCCGGCACTATGGAATGTGGTATTGATGGCTGGTGGGCGTGAGTCTCCATGCCCAGTATTGTATGTGGTTACCAGGGATCGAACTCAGGACCTTGCGCTTGTGAGGCAGGCGCCGGAACCACTGAGCTAACCCTCTGGCCCTATATTCTAATTTTGATATTTTATTGTTCCTTATAGTCTTTCAATTGCTTTTATTCCGGCAGGAGGAGACACTTTACACAAGTGTAGAGCTTGCCCTTGTTTACTCTTAAATAAGAAATCTCAAGAGGTTAAGGATTTATTATGAAGTTATGTGAAATTTTGAAAAAGTCTGAATCAAGTTTCCTATAATTTTAAAAACAAAACAATGAAAAAAAATTTGTCAGCCTTTGCATCTTTTTTTTTAAAAGTTCTTTTTCATCTTCATAACTTTACATAGAACTGTATGGAGCTGCCAGTGTTAGGTCAAAATACAGCTGAGGGTCAGAGATTTAGCTCAGCGGTTCCAGCACCTGCCTAGCAACTGTGAGGTCCCTGGTTCAACCCCTGGTAACAACATACAACAATACCGGGCTTGATGACTCACACCCACCAGCAATCAGTACCACATACCACAAATGCCAGGCTTGGTGGTTCAAGCCTGTAATCCCAGCACTCAGAAGGCAGAGGCAGGAGGATTGCTGAGTTTGAGGGTTGCCTAGGCTACAGAGTGAGCTCAGGGCCAGCCTGAACTACAAAGTGAGACCCTGTCTCAAAAAAAAAAAAAAATACAGCTGAATATTATGAATTTGGTTGATTAAGCTTAAAACTGTCATTATTTGAATTCTCAAGACATATTCACCTAAGGTAAGGTTCAAAACTAGCAAGACTGACTATGAATCTGTAGTTCAGAAAGATTTCTGTGGGCTTGTAGACTTGTACAACCATTGTGGAGATCAGTGTGGAGATTCCTCAGAAAACTATGATTAGAGGTCCCATTTGACCCTGCTATTTCCCTGCTAGGAATATACTGAAAGGAATTAAAAGATTCATATTGTAAAGACATATGTACACCTATCTTCATAGCAGCTCAGTTTCTGGTAGCTCAATCTTGGAAACAATCCAGATGCCCATGGACTGGAGACTGGATAAAGAAGATTTTTCTTATAAAATGGAATATTACTCTATCATAAAGAATGGCAAGTTTCATTCATTTATGTTCAAATGGATACACCTTAAAGACACACTAGTAAGTGAAATAAATAGGTCATAGATGTGTAAATACTGTATTTTTTCCTCTGGTATGAGAACCTGTAGATGTAAATGCTTTCTAGAATGTATGATAGATTTTGTAAAATAGGAAATATTCAAAGGGAATGTGGTAGGGGAAGGTAATGAGGGGAATGAATAAATATGATTTGGAAAGAAAAAGAAATAGGATGTATATAAGTGGTGGCGGGTTGTGGGTGGGTAGGGATATGGGTAAAAATGAGAATTAATTTATGGCACATACTGATACAAATTCCCCTGTGTTGAGTGTGATTGTGAGCTGTATATAAAATGTACCAATAAAGAATTCAATTTAAAAAAATTTTTTAAAAACTCAACTGCTGGTCAAACTGCCATCATTTTTAACCTTACAGCCTATTGACACAAAGAATGGAGTCTGGCCGGGCATGGTGGCTCACACCTGTCATCCCAGCACTCGGGAGGCAGAGACAGGAGGATTGCTGAGTTCGAGGCTTGCCTGGGCTATATAGTGAGCTCAGGGCCAGCCTGAACTACAAAGTGAGACCCTGTCTCAAAAAAACAAAACAACAACAACAACAACAACAAAAAAGAATGGAGTCTGTCAGCTCACCATGTTCTTACAGTCTGCTTGGCTTATCTCATTAGAATCCTTAATATGTGACTCACTTGCAATCCACATAAGCCACTTGGTTTTGGAAAATACAACCCATGAATCCACTTAGCAGCCACAGTGAAACCACTCAGAGTTCTTACATTCTGCAGAGCACCGTCTCTTCCCTTTGGGCCCCATCCCCACCTCATGGATCTTGCATGGATACCAGGAGAACCCAGCAAGAATGTCAGTGACCACAGAGTCAGGCAATCTTAGCAAAATTTTAAACACAAATTAAATAGCATTGGGCATTCTCCCATTTTTTTCTTGCCATTCAGGGTCACTTCTACCATACGTATCTTCCTCAGGAGTTTGCATTCTAGCAGGTTTTGACCACAGGCCCGTTCTCTACAACAGGCTGCCCATCACTCTCCAGCCACCACCAACAACACTGTATTCTTAATCCTGCCTGCTCTCTGGGAGTCACAGGTGCAACATTTAAATACTACATTAGCTAAAACGTGGCCTTTAGTCTGCAATAGAGAAAACTGATTTAGAAACTGTGACACACTACGCAGACATTAGAGTAGTTCTGTCCTCTGGCCCAGCCCAGGGCCGTAGTTTGCATAAGATTAAAGGGGCAGAAAGACTCTGTTAAGTGGCCTTGTTGCTTTTGCCGTCTTCACCTGCAATGAATTGCTTCTCCTCTGCAAAGTCCTTCTGCCATGTGTTCCTCTGCCTCAGAGCCAGCCAACAATGAATTGAAACCTCTACAAACTGTGAGTTAAATAAACCTTTTCCCCTTTCACTCTAGGTGTCAGGTATTTTGTCTCAGCAGTGAGAGAAAAGTAAGCTACTAACCTACCCATATGTTAGGTAATTTCTGCTATTGATGTAAGATGTAAGAGGGTACCTTCTTCATGAAGAGCAGTCTCACAGCCATTTGATAGGCATTGCCATTATTGAATGAATAATTCCTCTGGGGGGAAAATAATTTCTGGGAGGAAAATAATTCTTAGTGTTGAATCTTCACAAGTTTCCCTGAGGATAATGAGATGTAGATTAATAATTAAAAGTTGCAACTGGGAGAACAGAAGGACAAGGATATGAAGTCGGGGAAGATTTATGATTTGTTTTTCTTCTCAAAGAGCTGAAAAGAGTCTATAAAAACATCAAAATGATTAAGAAAGCTTTTTGAATTATGTGTTTATATCCATTCTCACTGGGTTTGTACTTTTCCTTAGGTGAAGACATTTTGAGAAATGAAGAAATGATTGAACTAGATTGAATCACACAAGTCCACAGAAGAGGTTTTTGCAGAGTGAGGTCTCTGAAAACTGAACTAGACATCTGTTCAGTGGCTGAACCAGTGGAAGGAAGAAGGGGCTCTGGTGGGCTGTGTGTGCCCAGAATGGGTCAGTGCTGCAGGTGCAAGTGCAGATGTAGGCAGCCAGAGCTGCGGAGAGGCCGGGCCTGGAGCTGTGACCTCTCTCTCTAGATCAGTTACTACAGAAAAGTTGGATGTCTTAGTTACTTTTCTCATTACTGAGACAAAATACCAAAGTTTTTGGAGGAAAGATTTACTTGGCTCATAGTTTATAGAGATTTCAGTCCACAGCTGACCAGCTCAAAGGCAGGATGGCATGGCCAAGGGCCATTGTGGAGAAGAAAAAGTCCATGGCAAGCAGGCAGGTGAGACCACAGTGATCCTCTTTCTCACCTTTCTATTTTATGCAGGCTGTCCCCATAAGACAGATGCAGTACTCACACCCTTAATCTCAGCCAGAACTATGCCAAACCAATCAGTACACTGATTTAGTCATCACACACCCTTGATCACAACACCACATACTCTAGATCCAGCCAACTCTGAGAAGCCCCACTGCATGAGGTGTTAAGGGGACACCTAGACACAAGTCATGATGTTCTGCTCCTGGCCTCTCAATGACTTCCTGCACATCCATTTATGCAAAAGTATTTTGTCCACCTCCAAGAGTTGCCACAGTCCTAACATTTTTCAGCATTGCTGAAAAGTCCAAGTCCATAGTCTCCCCTGAGATTTAAGGTAAACTCTTAGCTGCTTAGCACATGTATAAATGAAAAGAAAGTTTAAAACTTCTAATATTCAATGGCACAAGATAGACATTTCCATTCAAAAAGATACAAAGAGTAGAATACAAAGGAGTCAAAATCCAGCAGGGCAAACATTAAGTCCTGAAGTTCCATGTCCAGCATCTCTTGCAATCTGTGGCAAGATGTCAAAGCTCTAAAGAGCTAAGATGGTTCCTTCTCAGGATGCTCCTGGTGTTTTTAGCTCCCATAGCTTCTCTCTTGGGCTGGCTCTGCTTTCTCCATGTGACTTTCCTCAGATGATCCATGTTCCTGGCTTCTCCAACCTCCTAGGGTCTCCACTGCACCTTCAGCTTCACACTCACAGCTTTAAAAACTGTCCTTTCAGGACACACTGCCTAGCCTCCCAGGACTTCTTCTGAAATCTGGGTAAGAGCTTTCTTGACCCCCACAGCTCTTGTACTCTGCATTTACCTAAAGCCAGCATCATGTGGATGACACCAGGGTCTGCCACCAGCTAGAGCAGTAACCAGGCTTCCTTCTCTCTTGGCTGTAGAGTTTAAGTGCCTAGACTGCTGAGCATTCTAAACCCAGTTTGGAGGAGCAAAACTTCTAGGGTGCCACCATTCTGGAACATTGAGCTCTGGGCTTTCTTCTCAAAGCAAACTCTGAGACTGCAAAGGCTGGAGTCCTGCTAGTTCTTTTTTTGTTAGTTTTTGTTTTTTGAAAGAGGGCCTTATTTTGCAGTTCAGGCTGGCCCTGAACACACTATGTAGCCTGGCCTAGCCTTGAACTCACAGCCATCCTCCTGCCTCTGCCTCCCAAGAGCTGGGATTGCAGGCATGAGCCACCATACCCAGCTACCTGCTAGTTACTGTGTTATCTTCAGGCCATCTTTTCTTCTGTTTTCTTTGAAATACTTACTTATTCTTGCTAGTTTCTTCACCAACCAATTTCTCTTATTCTTTCTTTCCAGGCTACATCTTTACTGGAGCTTTCTTTTTGGCCAAACACACAACATTTTGAATCGTTACACTGAACCTTTGCTCTCTATTCTCAACATAAATCTGGCTAAAAGTGCCCAACAGTAGCCACGCCACTGCTCCAACATTAAACTATCTTGAAATTTCTTCTGCAAGATTAATTAGTCTGCCACCCTTATTCAGTGTCAAGCAAAGTCTCTAGACACTAGAAAAATACATTGAAACTTTCTTCCAAGCCATAAAACATGTCATCTGAAGTCCAACAGCCATTGCAGTCCTTTTTATCAACAGAAACTCCTAAGCCTGGTCTTTACTAGCAGTGTTTCTATCAGCATTCTTCTATTCTGAGCTCTGACCAGAAGACTTGACTCCAGTCAAGTACAGTCTAAGGTTTTTCTAGGGCTATTTTTTCAGGTGACATCTGCAAGCCTTTCCAAACTCTTTGTACAAGCCAGTCCAAAGGTTCCTCGACCACATGGTCAGGTACAATCACAGTAACAACCCCACTCCTGGTACCAAATTCTTAGTTATTTTTTTCATTGCTGAGAAAAATACCCAAAACTCATAGTTTATTTGTCTCACAGTTTGTAGAAGTTTTTGTCTGTAGTTGGCTTGCTCCAAAGTAGGGCAGCATGGCAGAGGGGCATCACAGAGAAGAAACAGTCCATGGCAATCCAGGGCAGCAGATGGTAGCCAGCAGTGACATATCAATCAACCAGAAGTGATAAGCCTCCTTCTGTTCCTTCTATCTTACCCAGGTTACCCACCCTTAGGGCAGGCAGCATATCATACCCTCAATCCCAGAACCCTTAATTCCACCATTGTACCATGAATCAATCCCAGTGTCATACACTCTAAATCCAGCCAGCTCTGAAAAATCCTGCAAGAGCCTTTGGGGGGACTTCTAGACACAAGCCATAACATTGGAAGAATGCTACAATTTTTTTAAAAATTAGTGTGAAGAGCTTTAACAACAACTAGAAAACATACACACCTATAGCAGCAGCAGCAGCAGAGAAAAGAAACAGGATGGTATAATCTGTTTACACAGCAGGCACTGATAGGCTAAAATTCTTCCAAGAGCCCTACTGTCCCCTTGACTTTCATGAACTGGGTTAGGGGCTAACAAACATGGACTATCCCTGCTTCTGTATCAGTGCTGCTGGACAATTCAAAGCCCTCTCCTGGTAGTCATTCTGAGCTGTGTGTGACAAAGAAGCCCAGACAGTTGTGATATAGAAGGTAGGGGATGTCAAATCTGGCTGAGGAAATAAGGGTGACCTGTCAATTATAGGATATCAGGACACCCTATAGGCACAAAATAATTCTCAGGACCCCTGTATGGAACTTCTCCTGGACTCCAAGAAGTAGACGGCATAAAGCAGATGAGACACCATGAGAAGGCCACTCATGGCTCCCCATGGTAGCTCACTCTTCATCTCTAGTGCATGGCCTATTTTATTTTGCTTTTATCTTTTCCACCTTTCATTCAGCCCAAGTTCAGAGTTTGTTTTTCTCCTGCCTCTTCACCCCTCACTTTTCAGATGATATCAGACACATGCAGGGTGGCATAGATGATTCCTCAGATTTCACTTTTGGCAACATTTTCCACTTATCCAGTTCTTTGTTTGAGGCAAGAAGGACTTGGAATAGTTTTGATCAGCAAGCCATTTCTAAAGGAACTACCTGGTAACTGTTGGTGTGGTTCACATGAAACTCAAGCCAACCGTGAGCTCCCTCCTACAACCAAAGCAGAAGGGACCAAGTTGTGTTTTTGCCTTAATCCACAAAGATGGATATACAGTAAAGACTTGTCTTGCTTTTCTAAGACTGTCATAACCAAGTACCACAAACTGGGTGGTTTAGAACAACAGAAATTTACCCACAGTTCTGGAAGCCAGAAGTCTGAAATCAAGGTGCCCTAAGGCTTTCCCCTCTGGAAGCTGCAGGGGAGACTCTTTCCTAGCTTCTCAGAGCTCCCTGTGTTTGCAGCCAGTCCTTGTTATTCTGTGGCTTACAGACAGATGCTCTGTTCTCTGCCTCTTGTCTCTGTACTTCTCTTCTTCTTGAAAAGCCACTTTTCACACTGGACTAAAGCTTTCCCTATTTCAGTGTGGTTACATCTTATTTCATTACACCTCCAATAACCTTATTTTCAAATAAACTCACATTCTTTAATTATCAGTATTAGGACTTCAAGGATCATTCTGGTGGGCATCATTCAACCTAGCAGAGGATTTAATAAGTATTTGTCCAAGGAGTGAATTAGGCCCCTCCCAGCACTTGTATTCTGAATGTCTGCCAATGAGAAAACCTGTAAAAGCAGATGTCACATGCATAAGAGCACATGGCTGTGTTCCACGATTGTCAGTGAGGACAGTGCCACCTGGAGGTGTCATTCTGACTTCTGGCTCTGCCATCAGATTCCATTTTGTTGAGATCAGAGTTGCTGGGTTCTTCTGGCAGCTGTTAAGTCAGAATGTGTAATCACAGAACTTTCCCCTGTAGAAATAATTACTGTTCATAGCAAGAGCCCAATGACTGCTAAGTCCAGGAGTAGCTTCTAATGACTGCTAAGTCCAGGAGTAGCTTCAAAGAACCACTAAATACCCTGAAAAGTGTTTCTGTTAAGTACATTTGAATGGTTTCTTTGAAATTCACACAACATTAAGCCCCTGGAAAGCAGAGATTGAGATAGGACTCAGGCGCATGTGATTTATTGTGGGTGCCTCTCAGAATGGACAAAATGGGGGGAGGGGAAGGAGCTGAGCAAAGATATGGTCCCAGCAGAGTCTAACCTGGGCATGATCCACAGGGTGGGGCCGGTCCAAGCAAGAGTTGGTCATCTTAGGGAATAGAGTGGCTCTTTGTACCCCCAGGCAGCCAGTCCCTGGCTGTGGGCTGCA
>PVIC010023714.1:0-26512 GCA_004025085.1 Thryonomys swinderianus
CTTTCTTTCTTTCTTTCTTTCTTTCTTTCTTTCTTTCTTTCTTTCTTTCTTTCTTTCTTTCTTTCTTTCTTTCTTTCTTTCTTTCTTTCTTTCTTTCTTTCTTTCTTTCTTTCCTTTGAGACAGAGTCTTGCTAGGCTGCCCAGCTCTAGACTGGAACTTGTGTACCTGGTTCTCCACGTCAGCAGTTTGAGTTACTCACCAACTAGGACTTGTGTGATATCTTGTAAGGATGAAGCCCCGGATTATGCATTTTACTTGCTTTGTGCTGTCTTGTTACCAGGGATCGAACTTGTGACCTTACACTTGCGAGGGAGATCGCAGAACCACTGAGCTAAATCCCTAGTATATACCTTTGTGACACATATTAAGCATACTCCTTGGGAAGAGCTATGACATATTATATTTTGGCCCCCTTTTTAAAAAATTTTTAAGCCCTCTCCCTCTTTCCCTTCCTGTCTCCCTCTCCTTGCAGGATACACATTTTTTGTTTTGTTTTGGTTTGGTTTGGTTTTGGTTTTTTTTTTTTTTTTTTTTTTTTTTTTTAAGACAGGGTCTCACTTTGTAGTTCAGGCTGGCCCTGAGCTCATTATGGTGCCCAGGCAAGCCTCGAACTCAGCAATCCTCCTGCCTCTGCCTCCCGAGTGCTGGGATGACAGGTGTGAGCCACCACGCCCGCCAAGGATACACATTTTGAGACAATAATTTCAAATTTACAGGCAAAGTGCCTATCTTTTAGCTGGGAGTACTATAAAAAGAGATGAATGGCTAACAGCTCTTCCCAGTTGGAGAAATACCAGACCCCAGGTCAAACTCCCGGGCCACTGATCTCCAGCTTCTCGCCTCTGTGGGGCGCTCTGTAAGTGCTGCGTGGACTCCCTGCCTCCTTCCTCCAGGGCACCAGGGCTCTGGTAGAATCCGTCCCACTTACGGACTCAGCGGCGAGCTGAACTCCTCAGTCTTGTCTTCTTCGTAGCTTCCTTTTGCATCACACTGCGACCACGGCCACCCTGCTCTGGACAGTACCAACGAGGATTAAATGCTGTGAAAGTTAAACACGTTTTACTCGGGCCTGAGCGTGCATTAGTGTCAGGAACACTCCGCTGTGGCTCTCCGGTATTCCCACCGAGAGTCAGAGAAGCGGATTGTCTGGAATAAGGACTCCTAACTCCCCCTCGAGGTGGCCATGTCTGCGGTCGTGCTGTGCTGAGTCCTGGTGGACAGGCCCAATAGACACCGCAAGCTACGAAGCCGTGTGATGGCCGGGACTGGTTTCAAGTCGAGTAATCCTCAAACATTCTGTTTAAAAAGAAGGCAAGGAATCCACACCAGAGATAGCATGTGGCTTCTGTAGTAGTCTCAGTCCTTAGGCCATCTCACCTCCTCCACATGTGGCCCAAGCGAGGACCTGTCTTCCAAGGGGCACAGGCTACAAACAAGTGAGATTTGTTAAAAAGTCAAGTAGGTTGGTCGTGTTAGCTCATGCCTGTCATCCCAGCACTTGGGAGGCTGAGACAGGAGGATTGCTGTGAGTTCGAGGCTTGCCTGGGCTCCATAGTGAGCTCAGGGCCAGCCTGAACTACAAAGCGAGACCCTGTCTAAAAAAAAAAAAAAAAAAAAAAGAATCGTCACCATCTAGCCAGAGACGGCGGGATTCACCCTCCTTCCAGCCGTTCCCAGACAAGAAGGGGAGGGAGGTATCGAGACAGCAGCTACTGTCTTTTCTCCCCGTCTAACATCAGAGGAACTCTGTATTGGACCTGAGGGTCCACCTCGGTCATCGGGGTGGACGCTGTGGCTGGAGACGAAGACGTCTCCCCGTGGGAGCAGGGCAGTGTCTTTAAAATGAGACGGAGGTCTTACGACAGGAGAGGCTTTCTACAGTCTGGCTCTCCGCTCTCTATGTTCTGTCCAAGTCCTCGTCTTGAAACGTGACTGTCACTGGACATGGGATCTTCCAGAGGTGAATGAGGTCCGTAGAGTAAGCCTCCCGCAACAGTGTCCTTTTGAAAGAAGCTGCTGAGGAGCCTGGAGGTGCCCAGGGGAGGGCTTCTGGCCGCCAGGGTTTCTGCGGGACGCGGGAGGGGCTGGGGACTTCATGGGCTCTCTGCAAAGCCGCTGCGTCCAAAGAGACATAACCTTCGGTGTGTTGTGGAACTCGCGAGGCTGGTCAGAGCAAAGAGCAGGAAACTTCAGGAAAATTTTGACTCAGAGCTCTCCCCTGCCTCATCCTTTTCCCCCTGCGAAGCTGGCATTCAGGGGGTTTCCATCGAAGCCCCGGCCAACCACAGCCTGCAGTGCCAACCACAGCCTGCAGTGCACACTGAGCCTCCCGTTAAAGGGCAGTTCTCACCCTGCCAGCTGATGTCAGGGTCCACGCCGGCTTCGAATCCTGCGTTCGTTGCTTTTCTCTTGTTGCCGAGGAAGAACACTCGACACGCAAAGTTTAAAAGGAAAGGGTCTTATTTACCTTACGGGTCACCGAAGTTGCAGGCCCATGATATCCGTATATACCTTTATGATACAATGAAAACTTAAATCCCGTAGCACCTGTGGCACACAGAAGCAGTTCGTGTGACGAGCGAGGGGAGACCAGAGCCCTGAGTAACTTCCGCCAGGTCTGGGCCCCTGAAAACGTGGCCAATCTGGCTCTGCTGAAAATTGCCTAGTGCCAGGGGCTGCGGGTGACGGTGTGCTTCTCATCGCAAAGAGGCTGGAGAGATCCTCCCTTCAAAGGCTCCCTTCCAATCTCTTAGACACTGTTGTGCAGGGTCGGTGGTGTAGACCGGACGCGTTCTGTCTTGTAGCTGCGGTACAAAAATCCTCTGAATAGCTCCAGGAGCAAACCACACTTTGCACCAGGGTGCACCCCCATCCCATCCCACTGGGCCCCTCAGAGATACCCCTTTCCGTGGGTCCCCATGGCTCCCTGACTTAGGGTCCCCCAGCGGACGTTTTGCAACCCTGGGCACATGGACACGTGGAACGCACCATGGGTGGCAGCCCTGCAGTGCCCTGGCACTCAGCAACCGCCTGGCATCTCAATGACTCCGTAACAGTGGCTCTCGGATGTGGCTGCTCATGAAGAGAGAGAAGGAATCCTACAGAGATGACAGAGAGGGCTTCGCGGCTTTGGATCTATCGTTGGGGTCAGGTAAGAACCCCTCCGCAACTTTGGGGTTTCAGAGGAACATGCCAGTGCTCGATCCTCCCTCTCTCATCTCCAAGGAAAGCAAGGGCAGGATTCTGAAGAAAAAAAAAAAAGGCTTGCTGTCCAGTAGCTCGTCTCTCTGTTTGAGCTCAGGACAAGCGTCAGATGAAAATATACAAGCATGGTTTCAGGAACACGGGCTGAAGGCGAAGACAGTAAGGAACAAACTGGCATCCAGCATCACGTATAAGATCACTGTCTCATTTATCTTCTCTGTCACTGTGAAAAACCCACAGCATGCGACAGGTGACTACTTATCCCTCAGTGAAATTCAAAGCAATTCCAGAGATGCATGTTTAATTTAAAAAATATCTCGGGCAAGGAGATTTAGCTCAGTGGTTCCAGCGCCTGCTTACCAAGCACGAGGTCCCTGGTTCGATCCCCGGTAACCACATACAACAATACTGGTGTGGTGATTCAGGCCCACCAGCAATCAGTACTACACACCACAGTGCCAGGGGTGGTAGCTCATGCCTTTAACCCCAGCACTTCGGAGGCAGAGGCAGGAGGATGGCTGAGTTCCAGGCTTGCCTGGGCTACACAGTGAGCTCAGGGCCAGCCTGAACTATGAAGCGAGACCCTGTCTCAAAAAAAAAAAAAATCTAAATGCTTAATGTGTTTCCTCTTTAAATTCAAACTTCCAAATCTGTTCATTTTAAATTTTGCTCTATGCATCCAGCCCTGACTCTTTGTCCCCAGGCAGATTGCCATTGAAAAATAAATAATAATAAGGATGTCTTGGCAAGACTTGGTTTAGATTTTAGTGTTTTCTTGGATACTGCTGTGAATTCCTTTTTAATGACTTCTTAAATGTACAGCACACGTGCCTTTATTAATTATTGAAAGACCTATCTAGCATTCATATGAAAAATAAAATATGCACATGAAATAGAGATATCAGCTTGCATCAAATCACAGGACAGCTGCTACTCAGCTCACTCTTAAGTATTTTAAGACAGAAGGATAAGCACCATCAATACGTTGCAATTAAATTCCCTTTCACTGACACTATAATTCATTTCCTCCGTGGAATTGCTGATGCTTAAGTGTGTGATGAATCTTGTACTCATTTAACACGTACGTGAATTATTTTTATTTAAATTTGAACTGCCAGCCGGTGAGTTGGGGTGTTTGTTCCCTTGAGTGGAAATCTACTATTCCAGTACAAGAAAATAAAGCGGATGCGTTCGTAGCAAAGCTGCACATGGAGTCCAAGCACTTAGGCCCTGTCCTGTGTGCACCTGGGATAGAATAATGATCCCAGATTGCCGGGCGTGGTGGCTCACGCCTGTTATCCCAGCACTCGGGAGGCAGAGGCAGGAGGACTGCTGAGCTCGAGATTTGCCTGGGCACCATAGTGAGCTCAGGGCCAGCCTGAACTACAAAGCGAGACCCTGTCTCAAAAAAAAAAAAAAAAAAAAAAAAAAGAAAAAGAAAAAGATGATCCCAGATTCTTCTTACTTCTTCCAACCAAGTGAACTCTGCTTCTTCCCTTGTGACATAGGAACTGGAGTCTGCACTTAATTTCACCAGTGAAATAAAGAAATTCAGGGCTGTGAAATTTCCAAGCCCGTACTTCAAGAATCCCTACAACACAGAGCAGCATGGTGGTGGGAAGCTATAGCCCCAGCCACTCAGGAGGCTGAGGCAGAAGGGTTGCTTGTGCCCAGAAATTCATTGCCAGACTGAGCGGCACCAAGACTTTGTCTCTTGAGAGAAAAGCAAACAGAGGACGCTTGGCGAGATCTACTCTCTGAATTGAAATCCTACCCGCCTAGCATCCTAGAGCAAATGCCCAGTCTGTCTCTACCTTCCCAGCTGTCCCAGCTCGCCCAGGTGTGGCCCTAAGTACGTGACGGAACCTGGAGATTCCACAGACAGCAGATGGAAAAGTGGAGCCACCTTACCCAAGCCCTGCCCAATCTATCTACTGACAGGATCATCACAAAATTAACAACTGTAGGGCTGGGGATTTAGCTCAACCTTGGATGTACAAGGGCCGGAGTTCGATCCCCAGTACCGCGAAAAAAAAAAAAAATTAACAAGTGCTACTCAAAATGTAAGCCACTGCACTTTGAGTGTGTGAATATACAGCAACCAATGTCTAAGGTAACGAACGTCTCCAAGGAAATGTAACTGAAGGATTCATTATGAAGTGTATGTTTGCCAAGGCAGCACCCAAGCTCAATGCAGAAACTGGGAGTCTGTGTCCTATTAGCCAGCTTTCTATCTCTGTGTCAAAACGCCCAAGGTAAATGATTTAAAGGAGCAAAATGTGTGTGTGGAGGGGGGAGAGATCTGTGGCCTGAGTATCCCATCATGCCTTTCAAGGGTGCACCCCCCCAATGACGTGACCACTTGCACGAATCACGCTAAGCCTTCCCAAGATGGCCCTCAGCAAAGATCCATATCAGAAAGATATGCCAGGCGTCAATCTGTCCTCATCGGAGAAGAAGAGCCACACAATCATAGTTTCTGTATACAAAGGAGCAAATTCGATCATCAGAGGAGCATATGTTGCTTCTGGGGGCAACTTTTAACGAAGAAGAGTTTGTCTCGTGGGTAGATGACATAGCACTCCTGTTAGGGAAAGGATGAAAATTGTTCTCTGTGCGTGATTCTAAAACTATTCTTAATGATAAGAAGTCGGAGAGCGGTAGTTCAGCGTGCGTGGGGAACTTCCGGAGAAACATTTTGGAGAAGAATCCAAAAGGAATTGGAAAGGGAACTAGGAAAGGGAGGAGAGAGAAAAGGACGTAAGAATGCAATAAGTACATGAATCGCTTCCCCAAGGTGAGTGTGATTATGATGTATCTCAAATGTGTACAGTAAAAAATAAAGGAAAACAAAGAAGGAGAAACTAAAAGGAAACTTAAAGCACAGCATGATCAATATATTACTTCAGTTACTTTGTTCATTGTATCTTTTTTTTTTTTTTCCTTTTTGAGACAGGGTCTCGCTTTGTAGTTCAGGCTGGCCCTGAGCTCACTATGGAGCCCAGGCAAGCCTGGAACTCAGCAACCCTCCTGCCTCTGCCTCCCAAGTGCTGGGATGACAGGCGTGAGCCACCACGCCCGGCACTGTGGTATGTATGTGGTACTCATTGCCGGTGGGCATGAGTTACCACGGCCAGTATTGTTTTATGTGGTTACCGGGGATCGAACTCAGGAACTTGCACTTGCAAGGCAGGTGCCAGAACCACTGAGCTAACCCTCTGGCCCCTCATTGTATCTTTAATTCCCATGATTTCCATGTTGGGCATAACAGGAAAATCATTTATGCAGTTTACCCGTAAATAGAACAGCTTTTCTGAGCATGATGCAGGCGGTGATACGTGATTGAAAGTATCCTGATTTATGTTTGTCAACAGGGAACATCACTCCTGACTTTGTACATACACACTTTAAAATTATTTATTGAAGCATATAATTTGCAGGTCTTTATTGGGTACATTATGATAATTTGATACTTGTATGTAGCACGTGATGATCCAGTCGGGGTAATAAGCATCTCCATGTCTTCAGGCATTAATCCTTTTAATGCATTGAGAATCGTATGGCACGTTTTAAAATTTTGAAATACATCACAGAGTGCGGAATCAGTAGCCGCCCTGTGGTGCTATCGAGAACCAGACTATCTTGTTCCTCCGTAAGTGCACTCTCGTGCACGGATACAATGTCTTTCCACCTCCTCTCCTCACTGCTATGCCCATTTCTACTGTCCACACTGCTCTCCTGTTCTACGAGTTTGTCTCTTGCCATTTTCACGGGTGAGTTAGAACACTGATATCTGTCACTGTGCCCCTGGCTTATTTCACATAAGACAGTGACATCTGCCTCTACCCACGCTGCATCAGATAGTGACTTTCCCTCCTGCCTGTGGCCGAGTACTATTCTATGGTCCACTTGGACCCTATTTTCCTTATCCATTCATCTGTCTGTGGGCATCTTGTTTGATTCCATACGTAGCCGAGCTGCTGTTTCACCGACAAATGTGGAAGCCACTTGTGAGCTTGGGACGCATACATACACACACTCACGCACAGGCACAGAAACACACATCTTTTATGGAGACATAGTGTGTGCAACTCCTCGATGGCACTGTTACCTTTCATAGAACACAAGGATTCTCTTCAGGCTTAGTTCACGTGAGTGTGGTGATCCGTCGATTTTTCTAATACGTGAGAATAGTGGGATACAGTTCGGTCGACTGCAGTTCTGAGCAGCCAGGCTCCGTTCTACCGTCACGACGCCTCCAGCTGCACACACTCATTAACCAGTGACATTTCTGCTCTAAAATGAGCTTTCTCAGGGTCTGTGGAGGTGTCACAGACCCGCTCCAGGCGGTGGTTTTGGGGGTACCAACTTCATGGGTGTGTCAAAGGGCAGAGAGTGCATTAATGTCTTCTGCTCCGCAGCCCCTGAAGCTTCCTGTGGAAGTCAGGAGTTGGCAGCCCCTGAAGCTTCCTGTGGAAGTCAGGAGTTGGCAGCCCCTGGCAGGAGGAAGGGGAAACCCCTTCGCCACGGGATTCTGAGTTCGCCCCTGTGGCTGGGTGCAGCCAACAGATACCCGCGTCGGAGACCTTCTGAAAGGGCGTGTGCTTTTGCATTTTCTCTGAATGTCCACTCCGGTCCCGCGGGCCCACCGGCGGCTGGGGTGTCGGGAGATAAACGCCCTACGATCCAGTTATCTCAGTGAGCAGCCAGACAACCACCCAGCGCAGGAGTGAGGTCAACAGGGAAACAAAGATCCCCCTAGCTGGACACGGCCTAGTTGACCAACGCTGCTGTAGAAACCTAACACCTGCATTTCATTTTAAGCCGTTGAGGTGACGCTAGGGGTTTTTGCTGGGTAACAGCATCACCAGCTGCCTGAACATCCTTAAGCCGCAAGATTGCCACCCTGGGGTACAGAAGGGTGTAGGGCTGCTACTGTTTGTTCAGGGCTAGAGATGAAACCCATACACACTCTACCGTTCAGCTCCATCCCTAGCTGTTTTTCTTTGCTGGTTGGTTTTATTTTTTTACACAGGGTCTCTAAATTTCACAAACTCCATCGCACTTGTGATTTTCCTGCCTCAGCCTCCCTGAGAGCTGGGACTTCCAGATTGTACCACCGTGGCCGGCATGGATATTACTTTTTTTTTTTTTTTTTTTTTTGAGACAGGGTCTCGCTTTGTAGTTCAGGCAGGCCCTGAGCTCACTATGGAGCCCAGGCAAGCCTCAAACTCAGCAATCCTCCTGCCTCTGCCTCCCGAGTGCTGGGATGACAGGCGTGAGCCACCACGCCCGGCACTGTGGTATGTGGCATTGATGGCTGGTGGGCGTGAGTCTCCACGCCCAGCATTCTATGTGGTTACCGGGGATCAAACTCAGGACCTTGCGCTTGCGAGGCAGGCGCCGGAACCACTGAGCTAAATCTCCGGCCCAGGATGCTACTTTCTGATGTGGTGTGAAGTGTGCCATAATTCCTTCTTCCGTTGCATTAGTAAATTTAAATTAGAGATTTCAGTCCCTAAGTAGCTGGCTCCAAAGCAGAGCGGCCCGCACCCCACCCTTAATCCCAGCAGCACACAGTGTAGATTCAGGTACTCTGAGAAAGCCTCCCCCCAGCCTGCACAGGGCCTCGGGTCGGTATGTCAAGACTGGCGCATGACGTATAAGTGTCGCGTTAACACGACAGGGACCCAGCTCCATGAAGCCGTGACGGAGGCCATGCAGTGCATCTCTGTGGTGGAAAGTGGGTCCCTGAGTTGTGGCTGGGTAACCCGCGCTTCATTAATTCACCCTGGGCCAACAAGGAAATAAGCAGTGGTGGAAAAGTCTTTCTGTAGAGTTTCAAATATCCTCAAGAATGCTGGGAGGAGCCGGAGGGTTAGCTCAGTGGTTCCGGCGCCTGCCTCGCAAGCGCAAGGTCCTGAGTTCAATCCCCGGTAACCACATACAATGCTGGGCGTGGAGACTCACGCCCACCAGCCATCAATGCCACATACCACAATGCTGGGCGTGGTGGCTCACGCCTGTCATCCCAGCACTCGGGAGGCAGAGACAGGAGGATTGCTGAGTTTGAGGCTCGCCTGGGCTGCATAGTGAGCTCAGGGCCAGCCTGAACTACAAAGCGAGACCCTGTCTCAAAAAAAAAAAAAAAAAAAAAAAGAATGCTGGAGGTTGGTGGAATCAACAGAAAGGACGGTTCCCCTGTGACTTTGACCTCGGTATTCATGCCACAGAGTGAAGGGGGCATCGTGGGTGTTGGCCAGAGGTGCAGATGGTGGCCTAACAGGCATAGTTTGGGTGCAAGTGTCCTGGGAAGAAATCCCAGCCTGCCAGCTTCTCCCAGGAGAATGCAAAGATAAGATCCTTAAATTCTACAGGCATCAGCTCTCATAAAAAAATGAGGCTATTAATATGAACTTGCACCTGAATGTTACTCGGAGAATTAAATCCAACAGTATATTCAGAATGCTTAGTGAAGCACCTGGCTGATCTTTAACTGTTCAATAAATTACAGTTATTATTATTAAGACTGCTTACTCCTCAGAGCGGCCTGGAATTTGGGGAGCGCTGGTTTATTGGGAATAAAATTAGTGTAGAATTCTGATGAGCCCTGCAGAAAAGGAATGCACTACCGTATTTGTGACACAGAGAGTTTCTTCTTTTGAACATGGGGCACATTTTTTTTTTTAAATTCTCTCAGAGAGCACTAGACCCAAGGATTCAGAGGAGGAACCAGGATACGAACTGAGGGAGAAGCCGAAAGATAATTTAGAGCAGAGCTTCGCTAGGTTGATTAGCCATATGACTTATACTAGAAGGTGTAAACAAAGTTGTGGATGTTTCCAAAAGCATTAGTGATTTTTCTTCCAGCCATTTGAAGACTTTAAGAAGTGTCACCCTACCAACGTTTGTGGGTCTCCAATTTCAGTTCCAGTGACAAAGATAATTAGGCATTTGGGGAAATGCAGCTAATGCAGAAGAATGAAAAGAAGGAGAAAATAAATAGAAATCTCTCCTTTTAGAGTGTGTTTTGTTTTTCCCTGTTTTTCTGCTTCTTGACATTTAAGCAGGAACCATACACTAAACTGAAAATTATTTCGCAAAGACTCAAGCTTTTCCTGAAAGGAAAACAAGGGTTATTTCATCGTCTGTGACAAGAGACATGAAACAATGAAACTCAGATTCCAAACAGAACATTTCGCTGAAATACCAAGGGTTTTGTTTGCACCCTCGCAATTGCCGTAATAGACCTCGGCATTTTTGAATCCTTGTCGTAGCTCTGAAAGGTGAGGAGAAAATGCCTGCCACTGTCTGAAATAAACAAGATTGTATTAAACGGTCCTAGATTAGTGGGTTGAAACACACTGATGAGATAAACACGACAGAGCACGTTGAGAAAATAAGTGAAGAAGAAGGAGGAGGAGGAGAGGAAGAGGAAGAAGGAGAAGAAGAGGAAGAAGAAGAAAGAAAAAAAGAAGCAGAGGAGGAGGAAGAGGAAGAGGAGGAAGAGGAAGAAGAAGAGGAAGAGGAAGAAGAAAAGAAGAACAAGAAGAAGAAGAACAAGAAGAAGAAGAACAAGAAGAAGAAGAAGAAGAAGAAGAAGAAGAAGAAGAAGAAGAAGAAGAAGAAGAAGAAGAAGAAGAACAAGAAGAACAAGAAGAACAAGAAGAACAAGAAGAACAAGAAGAAAAACAAGAACAAGAAGAAGAAGAAGAAGAAGAAGAGAATGTTCTATGGTCTCTACCTCTTAAATAAAGCACATCCCCAAAATTTGCTTTGGTATCAAGTTTGTGGGCACTGGGGCCTCTCTGTTTCTCTCTCTGGGATATTTGAAAATTATGTTAGCATGTTTCATGTGGGCATCACTCACGACTCACTGGCATAGGAGCCTCCTGGTATGTGAACAGGTACTGGGTCCTTCGATGTCGTACCTAGAGCACCTATCGATCAGGGATCCAATGGGAGATTGGGCCCCGCACAAAGTCACCTTAGCTAAGAAGGTGACAGAGAAGCCCCAAAAGGTGATTTTTCTAGAGGAATCAGAGCCTGCTTTACTGGTGTCTTCACGGGGCCAGATAGGGGTTGAGATCCTCAAGTCGTCCTGTGATAGCTGGAACCCCAGCCCACCCCCCCCTGTAGCCAGCTCTGAGCGTCCACACGTGCATCAGCGGTACCTGTGAACATACGAAGACCCAAACACACCTTTCACGCAGCTGAAGGAAAATGCTAGCGAACCATCTCTGTGACCCTGGAACTCGGCCCTGTTAAGGAAAGAGAAGTCAAGTCCTCATCTCCATTACTTGCCCTGTTAAGGAAAGAGAAGTCAAGTCCTCATCTCCATTACTTGCCCTGTTAAGGAAAGAGAAGTCAAGTCCTCATCTCCACTACTTACCCCTTGCCAAGCGAGGAGTAAAAATTCTTCCACGGCGTGTGGGCCAAAGACACAGATTTGCCCCTGTGGTTTCTGCGCAGAGGTTTCCACAGATACAATAGGATAGAAAAGTGCAACGAATCAGACACGAGTAGATACGCAAGTCGTGCTGCACAGGTAGGTCTGACACTATCCCACGAGACGGAAGATCGTGCCCTGTGTCGTTCCTTTAACTCAGATCTCAAAGAGCTGCCACAGATTCAGAAGAGAGTCTGTCAGATACACTGCGTTTCAGAGTTAGTATCTGTAAGCACCTTCCTTTCCCCCTGGCCAATATTCATTTATACATATTTTTATATATTATATATCATATATCACATATATCATATATTTAATACATAATATTTAATAATTTAATATAGAATATTTTCACATAATATTATATTTAATATAATATATAATTATATATTAATATATAAAATTTTTTTGAGACAGGCTCTCGCATTGTAGTTCAGGCTGGCCCTGAGCTCATGTGTAGCCCAGACAAGCCTGGAACTCAGCAATCCTCCTGCCTCTGCCTCCCGAGTGCTGGGATGACAGGCGTGAGCCACCACGCCCGGCACTGTGGTATGTGGTATCGATGGCTGGTGGGCGTGAGTCACCACGTCCAGCATTCTATGTGGCCACCGGGATTGAACTCAGGACCTTGTGCTTGCGAGGCAGGTGCCAGAACCACTGAGCTAAATCTCCGGCCCTATAGAATATATTTTTATATTTTATATTTTAATATATTATATATTATATTATTACATAAATATTATATATAGTTAGTATAAATTAAGCACAGTGGCCGGGAATTTAGGTCAGTGGTTCTGGCCCCTGTCTGGCAAATGCAAGGTCCTGAGTTTGATCCCCAGTACAACATATCACAGGGTCAGACATGGTGGCTCACACCTGTCATCCCAGGACTCAGGAGGCAGAGGCAGGAGGATTGCCGAGAGTTCCAGGCTTGCCTGCGCTATACAGTGAGTTCAAGGACAGCCTGAACTACAAAATGAGCCCAGAATTCAGACTCTCAATTCAATTCTCAGTTTGGGCACTTCCTAATCACTGTCCAGCCAATCAGTGTAAATCCCCCTTTTATAAAACAAAAACAAACGAACAAAACACTTTGGGCAAAGGACTGATTTGAAGATTTATAACGAGGCACTCAACCCACGAGTGGGTCACGGGGGCTCAGTGACACCGTCCCTGTTTTGCATGTGGCCCGGCAGAGCGGAGCAGGACACGCGTGCAGCATTCTTCGTAGAGGACACAGGTTGCTGAGCGACCAGGAGTCTCGTTCTGAGCCTCATCCCAAGCACCGTCACCCCCGACTCGCCCGTCACGAACCTGAAATGTCATCAGGGGCACATGGCTTAGGTTCTTTAAAAGAGGGGTGCTCTCTTTCTTTGCCCACGGTTTGAAAGCCAACGTGATGAACCTGAAACGGAAGCTGTGTGGGGGAGTCTCTTCTACCTGTTGGGGGGATTAGCAGAGAGAGACATCGTCAACCTAACAAAATCAAGATGGTATCTGGCTGCTGAAACATCAGAAAGTCACATGGCGGAGAAAAGTTAGCTTTGTTATCTCGGGCTCTAGAACATCGAGCTGGGTCTCGTGGGCAGAAGTTTTCTTGTGAGATGAAAGACAAACAAAAATTCTTTTTTTGTTTTTAGTTTTTTCTGGGACAGGGTCTCGCTTTGCAGTTCAGGCTGACCCTGAGCTCACTATGGAGCCCAGGCAATCAATTCAGCAATCCTCCTGCCTCTGCCTCCCGAGTGCTGGGATGACAGGCGTGAGTCACCACGCCCAGCACTGTTGTATGTGGTTACCGGGGATCGAACCAGGGCCCTTGTGCTTGCCAGGCAGGTACCGGAACCACTGAGCTAAATCTCCGGCCTAAACAAAAATTCTTAATATGAGAATCTTAATTGCACAAATTTATATCGGCTACCATCAGTTCTGAAGACCAAGACAGTATCGAATGATGGATTTTAAAGTAAACGAATAAATCTAATGAGTTATCCTGTGGCTGAGGGCTGGAGTCCAAATACAAAATTCATATATGTGTCATATACGCATCGGGCACATAGGTACTTCCATGAGCAGCTCTTAGAGTGCCTATTTGTCAAGAACTTTTAAAATTTGGCATCATGGGGCCGGAGGGTTAGCTCAGTGGTTCCGGCACCTGCCTCGCAAGCGCAAGGTCCTGAGTTCGATCCCCGGAAACCACATACAACGCTGGGCGTGGAGACTCACACCCACCAACAATCAACACCGCATACCACAATGCCGGGTGTGGTGGCTCACGCCTGTCATCCCAGCACTCGGGAGGCAGAGGCAGGAGGATTGCTGAGTTCCAGGCTTGCCTGGGCTCCATAGTGAGCTCAGGGCCAGCCTGAACTACAAAGCGAGACCCTGTCTCCAAAAAGAAAAAAAAAAAAAAAAAAATTTGGCATCATGTAGTGAATCACCCCATGACACTATTTTCAGAAAGAATGTGATGATGAATATAATCTCAATTTATACCCAGATAACAGACCTGAGATATTGAATTTACATCTGTAGTTGGGTGGCTAGTACCTTCTACAGGAAATATTCACTAAGTATTAGCTGTTATACATGTTCTCATTTTTTTTGGTTATCCTATAGTATGCATTTAGACATTTCCCAGATCTTAATAAAGTCTTGGTTAGTACAGATCTAACATCACTTACTTGCGATTACCTCTGCTGCGTGTTTTCCTAACAACTGCAGACACTCAGATGATATTTGTTAAGTAATAAATAAAAAGGAAAATATAAAGCAGTTGATTCACTCTTGGCTGATGGTAAAGTCAAGGCGAAACAATGCATTGGAAATGACGCGGAGGAAGCAGCATAACTGCATTAGGTGAAATCATCGCTAATATTAAACAATTCAGTTGGGGTGGCACTTTCTGTAAGTGTAACAGGCAAGGTGCCAACTGACTGGAAAATGTAGATATTGGCGTCGCTGTGAGCTCTGTCTTCAAGAGAAGCCCAGGAGATTCCGTTTAGATGAGTTCTAGATACCAAGCTACAAGCCAGTGACATTTGGAAGAACAGAGTCTTGGTGTTCCTGATAATGTATGTCACTTAAATGCTCACTAAATTGAATTTTTATGGCCTAGAGGGATTTTTCTTAAGAAACTAGATGCCTTGGGCAATTATGACTGGATACAGTAATATTTCTCATGTATCCTTTGGCACGCTGGTAAACCAACCCATAAGCTTCACAGGGTAGGAGTGAATCCCTGTTAGGTACCCTACTGAAAACGGATGAGCTGATGTAGATATTTTGCTAGGTCTCGGTAAGCTGTTCTACAGGGCACAGTGGATCTGAGCAAGCTAGTCTACAGACACCAGCGTCCATGCCAGTGGACTCCCCTGGAAGAGGCTGAGCGGACCATTAGACTCCATCGGGCCTTGGTGAGCTTGATTATACACCTCATCGAGTATGGGGGAGCAGCCTATAGAGCCCACTGGGCACAGGTCAGTTAGCATAGCAACTGCACTGGGCCTGGGTGAAATCTCGCCCGCAGATGCCATTGTCCGTATATGAGCTGGTCCGTGGATTCTACCGGGCACCAATAAACTAGTCCGTGAATTCCCTAAGGTATGGGTAAGGGGGTCCACGGCCTGCACTGAGTAATGAGCGAGCCGGCCCGTGGGATACAGTGGGTCGGTGTGAGGTGGAAGCCTGTATGGAAATGGATTCATCAGCATAGAGGAAGACGCACGGCCAGCCTAAGCCGATGTCAGGATGGTATAATATTCTGGGAGACAGGAACACACAGCAAAATGCTCGCAGTCCTGCTTCGGATATCCACGAGCCCCCTGGAAAAGAGCCGGACGTAGTTGGCCAGGCACAATGCACAGCGAGAGACAGCACTTGTAGAGCCGCTGTCTGTTCATAGTCACGTAATCACAACCCCAAACACTGCCTTCTCGTAGGGTCCGAGATAAACTTTTCCCGACAACAACAGAAGACCAGGTACAGAACACGTCTTAGAACTTGAAATGGTGACTAGCGCTGGGAGTTTTGGAAGAACAGAGAATGTTGGCAACCATAACTGGAAGGTTCGAAATAATCAGGGAACCATGTGGCAGTTGAAATTACTCTGCGAGTCCAAATTCGAAGGATGAAATAGGAGACGTTGCAAAAATTTTACAGAGGCTGTAGCTCTACTTCAGGGACTATGGGCATAGACTTTTTATTATTTAGAAGAGGGTCGAGGCACTGCTCAGTGGCAAAGCATTTGTCCAGCAGGGATTTTAGCCCCAGAATAATAACAATCATGAAGTAACTAAGAAACACTGAATATTTAGATGAATAATTTAGATTAATATATAGATTAATATATAATTAATTAATTAATTTAACCATGAGTAGAAAACAAATGATATGTTTATACATTTAAAAGTCATGCCTTTAAATATCTTACTATGTTGATCAATTGTGAAAGATCACCTTTGGTGGAATTAGCTTTATAATACATCTAGGTTGTTTCTTTTTAGTATATTTTTTGGGCTGGCGATTTAGCTCAGTGGTTCCTCTGCCTGCCTAGCAAGCTCAAGGTCCCTGGTTCGATGCCCAGTAACCACATACAATGACATGATCTTGGGCGTGGGGACTCACGCCCACCAGCCATCAATACCACATACCACAGTGCCGGGCGTGGTGGCTCTCGCCTGTCATCCCAGCACTTGGGAGGCAGAGACAGGAGAATTGCTGAGTCCGAGGCTTGCCTGGGCTACATAGTGAGCTCAGAGCCAGCCTGAACTACAAAGCGAGACCCTGTCTAAAAAAAAAAAAAAAAAAAGATATTTTGTTGGTACCAGGGATTTAACTCAGGACCTCGTGTTTGTGAGGCAGGTGCTGTGCCACTGAGCTGAATCCCCAGCCCCACTTGGGTTATTTTTTTAGATCACATTGCTTTGTGCTTCTTTTCTGCTTATTTTAAAACTTACTTTGTCTTGATTTTCTGCAGATAATTGTTCCCTTAGTTATCCAACCGAAATTTACAAAAAAAAAAAGCTAGGCACAATAAACAGGAAGAAATATCTTTAGGTGAATTATCAACGTGTCGAGAAGCTCAGGCCATATTTACAGCCTGTCATCGCAAATGCATCTCGGTAGTCAGGCGGCGTTCAGCAGAAAAGGGGTGTTGAGGTGACACTTGTCTGGGTGGCACTGGCGGGACTTTAGCCTTCCCGATCGTGTTTGCAGGTGACTTCCAGCCTCTCCCCCTCTGGGGAGCCCAGCAGGGAGGGTTCAGAAGGCAAAGCAGGCCTTGCGATGACCTGAGGTCCACGGCCGCCGGGTGGCACCCCTTTCCAGTGCCAAGCTCTGGCTCAAAGACTTGGCAGGGGCCTCTGCAAAGCTATGCGAGAAAGCACATTTTGGGGGAGAGAACCAACGTTGCAATCGAACAGACCCGTCAGAGGGACTCAGCTTCCAGTGCGTTCAAGAGAACTCCTGGCCTTCGCCTCCGAGGAGGAACATGAAGAATCCCAAAGCACAGCGCGGGGAACAAGGAATACCTTTTGAATTCCACGACAGCATAACATTATTCTTGATGTTATAAAGGTTTTCTCTGTCCATACTAGCCGCTTTATGAATCAGAATTTATTATCTCATCTCCTCGCTTGCAGGAACAAGAGTGGAAGGTATGTAAAGTATGGTATACCTATTATATGTTGGAATTAAAAATCTTTTAGGGCATTAAAATATCCCAGGGACAGAGAGAGAGAGAGAGAGAGAGAGAGAGAATCCACATTGCTCAACCTGTTTCACAGCTTCACTGAGCCCTGACAGATCGACTTAATATTTGAACATTGTTAACGCAAACATTTCTCAGGCTTCTACTCTATAACATGGGATGTGATTCATAATCTAGACTTCAAATGCTGGTTATAAAAAAAAAACCATTAAGGCTTATGGAATAGAAGAAATGACAGTACTTAGGAAAATGGCACAAAATATTCTTTCACAGGTCTCCCTTTTACAGCACCCAGATGATAGAGATAGAGCGAAAATTGATACAAACTAGCTGGTCGGATTTTGATCGCTGCCTCAGAGTTCACCCGTGTGTATTTTTTTAATATCCAATATGAACATAGAAGCCAGAGGTGCGAGTGGTCTCATTTCCACACCACCTTTGTCTCCGTGCACTTCTTCAGAAGAGTAGATGTTACTGCGACATAGAAATTCAACTGAAGCCATCAGAGAGCCTGAACTCTGCAACAGCCATCCAATTTCTTTTCCTTTTCACTTGGAATAGGAGCAAAAATCACAGTGAGAAGCACATACGCTTTCTCAAGGACACAGAACACCCTAAGACAAAGAGACACGTTTGCTTGATGAATGGGTCATAACCATATCCCATAATCATTTAGTCTGTCCTGTTTTCTCCTGCAAACTATGGAGTTATTCATCACGTCCCAGATCTGTGGTTTTGCAAGAATAGGTCATTACACAAAGGATTAACTCACAGTAGATTTGGATTAAGGAACTCTTGCTTGATTCTATTTAAAAAAAAATGGGCCGGAGATTTAGATCAGTGGTTCCAATGCTTGCCTAGCAAGCGCAAGGGCCTTGGTTTGATCCCCGGTAACCACATACAATGCTGGGCGTGGAGACTCACGCCCACCAGCCATCAATACCACCCACCACAGTGCCGGGTGTGGTGACTCACGCCTGTCATCCCAGCACTCGGGAGGCAGAGGCAGGAGGGTTGCTGAGTTCCAGGCTTGCCTGGGCTCCATAGTGAGCTCAAGGCCAGCCTGAACTACAAAGCCAGACCCTGTCTCAAAAAAACAAAACAAACAAACAAAAAAACAAATTCCTCTGGTTTTGACCATTTCATGATATGTGCATGTATTAAAACATCATAGTGTACCTAGAAATGTGTACAATTATTATGTGTCCGTTGAAAATAAAACACAGAAAGGAAGGCACTGTAGCTACATTTGCCTTCACCTTATGGTTTTCCTTATACAAAACCAGCTTGCATTGAGGACACAAGTAGAAAAACTACTTTGAAATGGCTTATGAAAACTATGAAATGAACTCCAGAGCGTGAATACTCTAAAGTTTGAAAAGGCGCTTTCTGTTGGATTTCGTTGCGTCTGAAATTTCTTCTTCTCCATCTTTTGATTCGTGGTGTGACAACAGATACTCCACCGCACATAACAGTTTACGATTCCACTTACAGAATGCCTGTCATGTATTTAAAGATTCCTATGACCGAACACCTTCACTTGTGAGTCCTTTTCCTCTCTGATACCCAATAAATGCAGAACGTGCAGTATAAATTTCTTTGTTCCTTTGGTCAGAAATCAAAATGTAAAAAGTGTACAGGATACATTTAGAAGGGGGAAAAAATAAACTTCCAGTCACGTGTATTCACGACGGGCTACTTTCCAAACGGTCTTTGACTGATAATGATGCTATGTCCCAACAACCTATCACAAGATAAAATGCCATCAATTGAACATGCGGTTAAGACCGTTACCCTGCAAAGTGCCATAACTTTAGCAAGACAGCTTGCTGTGCAGTTCAAGTTGATTCTCTTGTGATTTTGCAGCTGACCGGGAACCGTAGTTGGCCCCCTCTGAATACCCTACAATGTGTGGCTGCCAGAGAAAAAGTCACAATCCAAAATGCAAACCGCAGTTTTCCCAGAATTCATAGTGCTTGCGCATCATTGTAAAGTGCAGAGACTAGAAGTAAGCCAGAGACCACCTGTATTTCCGTATACGTATGTGTGTGCGCATGTGTGTGTATAGATATATGTATGTTCCCTATAAAGAGAATATTACAGATATTTTTTAATGTACAGTTCATTTTCAAGTATAGATAGAAGTTCTCATCCCACAGAAATTTTCATTAGGAAGATTTATCCATTATTTACAGGATGTTGTGTTAGTGTCTATAATCAAACCCACAATAAGACCGTAGGCAGTTGCTGCAGTGCACTAACTCCCATACAAATGGAAGTAAATCAGATTTAACGATTCAACATTTCTAAATCAATGAGGCTGTTAATTTTTGTAAAGTCTGTGCTGTCATGTTTGGAATAAATATCCTGCATTTGCTTGTTGGTTAGATTTCAGAATACCTTTTATCTGAGGTGCATCAGGATTTTTTAGTGATTAGCTTACCAGAGATTTTCTTTAATTTCTATAGCTGATCTTTGAAGAGTGTTAACCAACATACTGAAGTCTTCTTCCTGCCGAAGAGCTAAAGGGATTTGCCTTGGGTTCATCGATTTGAAACTCACAGACAGCAAGTTAATCCACGGGCTTCTACAGACCGCGTGAAGAAAGGCATTCTGAAAATGAAGGCACAAGAATTATTCCAAATTACGTGAGAAGCCAAGATGGCAGGTGATTGAAACAAACAGCCCTTTTCAGACGAAAAGGACACAATGTCGCTGTACAGCGGCAATTTTTTAAATGACCGGAACCGGCAAGTCTGGTTAAAGACACGAGTCATGGAAGTAGAGCTTAAGAAGGTCTGTCATTAAGGGAAGGCGCTCCAATGAGATCCACAGGATGCCGTTCCCTGAGTGTCTTATGCACGATTCTTACATTCTGCAGGCTCGGTGACTACCGAGAACCCTTACAAAGCAACGCTGTTCATTAGGACGTTTGCAAAGACCTCACAAGATGGAAAGGCCCTCTAAATCCTATGTGCCTTTTCAGTTACTATAAACAACGACCTGAGGAATGGAGGGGACCCTCTCAACTTTAAAATCTATATGCTCAGCCTGAAAAAAAAATGAGTGTATTTAGATTAAGAAGCTGGCCGTATATTGTAGAAATCGGCATAATCCGTTTTCCAGTCTTTCTTTGCTAGGTACAAATGAAAGTGTAGACGAATTTTTTCAATCTCCCCCCAGCATCGTCCGTCCCCGCTTGGTGTAGTATTGATACACTGAGCTATTTTGAGGCCTCTCATCTACAGGCGGGTGCTATGAAGAGAAGGAACTAAAATATTATTTTGCCTTTTTTTTTTTCCTGAGAAAATCAACAGTTTCCCAGTGAAAGGAATTTTAGCTGTAATAACATTTTACTACGGAACATTATCGGTTTACGATTGCACTAGACGTTCATTTCTTATTGCACTACAAAAAGGCGTGTTCTCGATAGGTTCTCCGTGGCCCTGAAGTCTTGCGATTTGGTGTTTTGGACAAACACATACTTGATTTCCTGGCAAAGCCTCTGTCCAGCAGCAGCTGCTGTGCGGATCGTGGATCTGCCCGGTGAGGCTCTGAGGAAGGTACCAAGTGAAATGTGGATTCGGGAACAGCAAGATCACTCTTAAAACATCATCAGTGATGTTGCAGAACAGGTTTTTTTTCTCCCCCCAAAATGCAGACAACACAAGTAGTTTTTATCTTTTTTAAATACATGCTCGAAAGCTGGCCTTTGGAGGACCGCTGGGATTTTAACTCATTATCAAAGTCACTCAGGCGAGGGCAGGTGCGGGGGCTGGAATCCCCGGAGACGTGTTCTCCGTGCCTGTTTGACACCGCGGTGTGTGAACGGAACGGGCCGACTTAGACGACAAAGCTGTGCGGGTGAGCGAACAGAACTGGAGCGTGGATAATTTTGGTTTTTTGCGTGTGGGGCCCAAGGGATCAAAAGGAAGGTAATAGGGGGTTGTTTCTGCATAACCGCCTGGAAGGAGTTGTAATTAGTCAGTAATGACTGCTTTAGGAATGAGTCAGCAAGACACCGGGAACTGTCATAGTACGAGCCACCATCACATGTAAGAACAGGAGGGAACCGCCGGGCGTGGTGGCTCACGCCTGTCATCCCAGCACTCGGGAGGCAGAGGCAGGAGGATTGCTGGGTTCGAGGCTTGCCTGGGCTCCATAGTGAGCTGAGGGCCAGCCTGAACTACAAAGCGAGACCCTGTCTCAAAAAAAAAAAAAAAAAAAAAGAGCCCTTGGAAAGGTGGGTGGCAGGGAAATTATTTCATTTCAAAGAAACCTTCTGTGCTCACCGTGCTCAAACACAGAGCACTCCAATTAACTGCACGCATCTCCCTAATGTGACATCAACATGCATTATTAAATGAAGCAATAATTATTTGCTAATTATAATGCAATAACAAACTCTAAATGTGTTTGCAGATGTCCAGAATGGATGCCGAGCAATAGCTTTTGCATTAACAGAAGAAAGAAAAAAAAATGAATGCAGAGATGAATACGTGCTCATGAGGTAAATGGAAGTTTCAAGAGATTACTTTTTTTTTTTTTTGAGACAGGGTCTCGCTTTGTAGTTCACAATGGCCCTGAGCTCACTATGGTGCCCAGGCAAGCCTCGAACTCAGCAATCCTCCTGCCTCTGCCTCCCGAGTGCTGGGATGACAGGCGGGAGCCACCGCGCCCGGCTTCTAGGAGGGTGTGTGTGTGTGTGTGTGTACGTGTGAGGCCACATGCATGCCTGCTTCTGTTGAGGGGCTAGCTACATGCACAACCAGGATGGAAAGACCAGGGATTCGGAACCCTAGAAACTTCTCAGGGGTCCTGGAGCCTCTAAGAATCGGGGTGGGGCAGGACTCTCCTGTTCCCGTGTTCTAGCTCTTCCCTGTGCATCCGCACTGCTGCCAGGGTGAGGCGCTGTTTCGGGTCCTGCGTGAGAATGATGCTCACCTCGTGTGCATCTCCAGCTTTCCGTCCAGTGTAGCTGTGTTGCTCCCTGCGTGGGGGGAGGAGCAAATGATCTGAAAGGGATGGAGGCTTTCCAGACCTGGCAAGACCTTCCCACGTCCCAGGTTCACTGGGCATCTTTAGAAATTCTCCTCTTCCAAATCTCATCCCCTCCCAGGGCCAGTGCGGGCAGGGCTCTGAGCAGCACCACCCACCTGACATAGGAACCGAGAGCCGTGAGTGCTGTCAGGTACGTTTTCCGTTCATGCTGGCCGTCATGGATCTGGCTCATGTCCAGTCCCTGCACTGGCTGTCATATCCCAGGTCTGCAGGCGTTTTCCATTTAGGAGAAGAAAGAAAAATCCCCACTGAGAAGAACTGCAAGGCCCTGGAAAGATTGGAGATCAGTTCCGATCCTGACCTTGTTGTGCTCTTCGGCCAACGGATCAACTTTATACTTTCTGTTTCACTACAAAATGATCCAAAGTGTCGGTGAAGTGTTCGCCATAGTGGCCTCCTCTAGAGACGTCAGGGTGTCACAAATATCCATGCGTAAAGGAAAAGAAAACACGGAACGGCAGCTGCTCCTGAAGCATGGTTATTTGTGCACAGCACTAAGTTTATCCATTGTGTGATGCGATGATATAAGCCATCCCGCAGCTGTAGGAGACTTTTAACTGGTCAAATAAGCCATAAATCACACTGGTTACTAAGCACTTAGCTCCACCGCTCTGTGCACAGGTTGCCGTGTCGAAACAAAGAAACTCCTGTCTCAAGCAGTTTGATATTTAAAGCATCACCAGGCAAATTATTCATTCTTTGGGATCTGCCTTGCAGAATTCATGGTTTAATCTAGAGAACAATACGACGGAGAGACTCTTCAAAGTTAAGCCAATTTAAGGAACTTCCTCACTCCTGTTTTAACTGATTCTAGAAATAATACAGAGTTGGCCCTGTGCGATTCTGAATCATGGTCACACAAAGCCAACTCTCGACACTGTGTGCACAGTAAATGCAAGTCCACATACATTACCTAGCTGTCCACCTGTGAATTACGGCACAGCTAATTTTGCAAGATGATAATGAACAGCAAGTAGCACTTTGCAGACAGAGCTTCCTGATGGCTTCCTTCGCCATGTGCCATCAATACCAGGATCTTGGTGTTGTTTTCTCTGTAGCTGTCCTCACGCAGGGCAGAAGGTCTTGCATTTATATCTATGTCTGTATACAGGCAACTCACCCATCCCCCGATGTCCACGTTGGGACTACCAACAGTATCCCTGCACAAGGTCAAACGGCCACCGGGGTGTACAATCCTCCCTGTCAAACACACCCAAACTCTCCGTTTGCTGATTTGGGGATTAGCATTTTGAAACACAAAGAGGCCTTCCGCTAAGCAACCCTATTTGAGAATCGTGGGTCCCTTGTTTTGCAAGTCAAAGTGGAAATCTCAGCTCTGCTCTAGCCCGTATCATGTCCCCTCCTCAGGATCCTAATTCTGAGGTTCTGCCGAACAGGTAGATCCAATGATCACACCATGCTGTTGTCGTGGAAGATGGAGTCGAGGGAGTATATCAGTCAGCTTCTAGTTGCTGAGACAAAAAAGCCCAATACCTGCAACTCAAAGAGGGCAAGATTGATTTGCTTTCAGGGGCTTCAGCTCCCGGTGGGCTGGCACCAACCCAGAGGCATCATGGCAGAGGACATGGCAGAGGAAAACTGCTCATCTCATGGTATTCACGAAGCAAGGAGCTCAAGGGAAGAGCCAGAGAGGGAGGGGGCCGTGATCCACCCCCTCGGCCCACCCAGGCACACTCAGAAATGTGCTCTGCTAATCTTCTCGGCATCTCTCGTGCCAACCAAGTTAATAACCAAGATAAATCATCACAGGAAGGTACCCGACATGGCCGACGGAGTGAGGGGGTGGGGCATCCTTTGCTAGGTCGAGAGCCCCTCAGACTCTGTCTGGAGAGATTATACGACCGCTGATGACTCAAACAGGTGCCGTGGCTTCTCACCGGAAAGTTACAAGAAGCAGATATGGAGGCGAAGCTGATGGATGTAGGTGCTACGTTAGGACGGAGAAATCCTCTTTCTGAGCTGTTCGGGGATCCTCGCCCATCGTTTTCTTCCTCCTCTTGATTGCTCCTCCTTTGTTTACAGATTTCCCTGGACACATTCCCTCCGAAATATGTTACTAGCAAAACACAGTAGGGTCCCGCCCCACGCTGGTCACCAGGCAAGTAAAATTTTATAACCAACACTTAAACACTAACGGCACCACCTCCGTCTAAATCTATTTGGGTTGTTCTTCCTGGAACGATACGGTTTTGGACAAAGCTTCTCTAAAAAAGTGATTAAATTAGATAAGAGTGTTAAGTCTCCCTGTTGCTCCAGTACAGCCCGAGCTTAGAGTTGAAGTCAGCAGGGAAACAGCAGGCAGCGGACTGTGATCCTGGGCAGCAGCGCCCAGCGGAAATGCTCTTATGTGCATCAGTGAGAAGTTCGTGCACCAGTTGGGGGGGAAGCAGTTCTCAGTGGGCCCGCCTCATTGCGGTACGAGGCATTATCTACCACAACGATCTGTGCCATCTTTCTGAGGGTATTTGTAGAGTGAACAAGCGTGACAGCATAAAGAATGGCGTCTTCCTCTGGTCCAAGGGGAAGGGTCTCCACCCCTGCTGACACGAACACACTGACACTCCGCGGCTCGGGCGTCCTCCTTGCTCACGTAACCCGCTGCACATTCAGTGGCCCGTATTTCCATAGCTGCTTCACTTCTGCGGGATTGGAGGCCTGCCGAAATGTTCCAGCATGTGGGAATGTTCCAGCAGCTTGGCACGCCATGAACAGTAAGTATCCCTTGTCGCTAACCCAGGAGTCTTCCGCCTCCTGTGACCATCCACAGGGCTGCAGGCAGCTCATGTCTCAGTTTGTCACGAAGATAGCTCCTCCCAGTTCTCATCACGATGATGGCATGGCCCCTGTGTGGAAAATGTCTCAGGATTTAAACTCAGCGTGGTGTCTGGATAGATTGGAACTGTCATTTCCTTTGTAAAGACTTTCGAATGTGCCGTCCATGGTGCTCCGCAATAGCTGAATTTGGGGTTCTAATCATCTTTTTTTTTGAGACAGGGTCTCGCTTTGTGGTTCCGGCTGACTGAGCTCACAGCAGTCCTCCTGACTCTGCCTCCCGAGTGCTGGGATAACAGGCGTGAGCCACCACGCCCGGCACTGTGGTGTGTGGTATTGATGGCTGGTGGGCTTGATTGTCCTCCACTTTAGCTTGATTGTCCTCCATGTTGGCTCAATTGTCCTCCATGTTGGCTCGATTGTCCTCCATGGTGGCTCCTCGAAGGCTGGCCCTGACTAACTGCCTGCAACAGTCTCACTAACTTCCCTATCTACAAGAGTTTGAGTCTTCAACATGCCCCAAATGTCCACGTATTACAGACTTAGTGGCAGGTTTTTTTTTTTTCTTCTTCTTCTTGTAGGGGAGGGATTTAGGAGACGCAATCTATCGAGACATCTTGAGTCATCCCTGTCATGTATTTGAGGCAGATTCTTCCTCTGTTTGATTCCTGGTCATGAGTTGAGAGATTCTGGTCTGTCGCACTATCCTGCGACAGCCACTGTTGCAACACGAGCCCAAAGCCACTGTACTGAATGACCGTAGATTAGAACATCTATAACTCTGAACCAGAATAAATAATTTTTTGTGTAAATTAATTACATCAGACAGTTTATTGTAGTCGTAGAAAGGTGGTTAGTGGGAGACACATTCAAGTCAGAGGGCTTCCCTGCAAAAAAGTATAGATGTGTATGTTTGTATATGCATACCTGTGTATACACATATATACGCATATACCAACATTTTCATATTTAGTGTTTTAGCTATGTAGAAGGTTTTATTGTTCTACAAGTGAATTAAGACTTTGGTTTTTATTCTGAGGTGCAAGTTTCCCTGAGGAAAGGGATTCTTCAAGCATTCTCTTTCCTCTCTGGACCAATATCAAATTCTCACATTATTTTCCATAGGCCGATTTTGAGTGTGCCAGCGCATCTGAGAAACATTGGCTTAAATGTGAAAAATAAAACATGCTGCTTTGCTGTCGTGTTCTGCATGTCTGTGAGATCCATGTGAGTCATTCAGGGCTCTTGTTAAAACTCAGATTTCTGATCAGTAGGTCTAGTGTGGGTGCAGAGAGTA
>PVIC010023715.1:0-19017 GCA_004025085.1 Thryonomys swinderianus
TTTTTAAAAATACATAATCATTTTATGCTAGGCATTTCTGTTACGGATGTGCTGCAGCCAGCTTTATTTCCTTGGCCTTTCTGGTCCCGGTCCCAGCCCTCTCTGTCTTTTGGCTCTTCATCACAGCCCCAGGCTGAGCAGTCTTCCTTCCGTTACTGCTTCCCACTGCTCCATTTGCATATCTGAAAACCACCCAGAAGCTCGGCATGGACTAGGTGCTTCCTAAAACGGATCTAGCCTCTTCAGAAGGCAGTAATTTTTCATGACTGTCATTTCTGTTCACACACAATGGCATTTTTCCATGTTCAGTGAAACTGGAGAATTACCTTCCAGTATCTTCCTACACCGCACTACTTCCCACTCAGGCCTGTGTACAATGGCACCCGCTGGCACTCCCAGTCAAAGATATTTCCTTTAATATTTCTTCATGAGTCAAATTTTCAAAAGATTTTTAAAGAAGGTTAGTTCTCTGAGAATCCTAAGTTTGCTAGAGAAATCAAATAGTAGAAAATGAAATTAGTCATTGTATATTTGAAAAATGTCTGCTAAAGTGGATAGGAGTAGGGGGACTTTCTCCTCCAAAGAAAAGTCCACATGTTCCTAAACTTAGGCAACTATCTCATTCCTGAATGATGTGTTAGAAAGACCTTGAGGTATTTGCAGAACTAGATCAGACTCCAAATATAAATGTTTATTGACACACTCAAAAAGATACGGCATGTGCTTTGCCTAAAAGTGAAATACCGAAAACATCTGATAAATCACAAATGACCCCAGCAACAAATGTCGGTGAGGCTATGAGGAGGAAGGAACACTTCTGCACTGTTGGTGGAAATGGAGACTGGTACAACCACTATAAAGATCAGTGTGGAGATTCCTCAAAAAAAAAAAAAAAAAAAAAAAAAAAAAGAATTAGAGATCCAATTTGACCCTGCTATTCCCCTGCTAGGAATATACATGAACGAATTAAAAGAATCATCATAGTGACATATGAGCACTCATGTTCATAGAAGGTCAGTTTTTAATAGCTAAATCTTGGAAACAACCCAATGCCCATCAACTAGAGACTGGATAAGGAAGATGTGTTTGTTTTTTATTAAAAAAATGGAATATTACTCTGCTATAAAGAAAAATAAGTATTTTTATTGTGATACAGGTGCATTTCATATATACATCATGATCACAGACAACATTGAAAATGTGTACCAGTATGACTTAATTCTCACTTTTTCCCATTCCCCTTCCCAACCTACAATCCCCACTCCTTATATACATGAGTTTATTTCCCTTTTATTTTACAATCACAATTTTTTCTTTCCTTTCATTATTTACCCCTATCTCCCCATTCCCCTTAGGATATTTCCTATTTTACAGTAACTCTCATACATTCTAGGACTTATCTACATTTTCAGTTTCTTATGCCAGAGAAAAGATAATGGCATTTATATGTCTGTGACCTATTTGTTTCACTTATGAGTATGTCCTCAAGATATGCCCATTTGAGCATTCATACTCAAAGAATAAGTTTGAGTCATTTATATGAGTATGAGAATTTGAAGATATAAATGAGTTCTAGAATGTATGGTAGATATTGTGAAATAGAAAGTATTCAAAGGAAAAAGGGTAGGGGTAAGTAATGAGAGGACAAACATGATGTTAAGGAAAACAAAGAAAATACATGTATATAGGGGGCAGAGAGTTGTAAAGTGGGTAGGGGAGTGGGAAAAAATGAGAATTAACTCATTGGTACAAATCCTCAATATTGAGTGTGATTATGATGTGTATTTAAAATGTACCAATAAAGACTTCAATTAAAAATACATAAATGGATTATAAAAAAATCACACAATGACCTGAAATGACCTGAAATAAAATTCAAAGGGTTTGATATTTACTTGTATCACTATTTGCTTTGGTGGTAGTTGGTGACTTTTAAAAAACCTACTGCTCAGGGTTGAATCTGCTTTCTAAACATATTTTGTGGCAACCTATAATTTAGATGTATATAGTGTCCCATATTTTTACCCATATTTAATTTTATTCTCACAAGATTGAATATTTTGCCACATACCATGTGCTATTTATGAAAAAAGAAAGTGTAAATTCATTTGTCAGTTACTATGCCTTGTTTATGCATAAATATATTTTTTAAAACCCTCTTTAGATATTGGAACTTAAAATGTTTTCCAGTGCCTTCTATTCCTAGGAAAGTTGAATTTCTGTATTCTTTTCTTTCTTTTTGTTTTGCTTTCACAGATTTTTTTTTATTTTTATGAACTTATTGTATTTCCCATTCTGTTCTTTAATGATCTTGGCTTATTCCACTTCTTACGGCCTTCCAATTTGCATTTCAGCTCTCTAGATAGTTCCTAACTAATTAAAAAATCTTCTAATGGAGCTCAGCAACTTGTACTATGAAGCTGTCCTAGGGTGAACGGGGGTCACCAGTAAGAACCTGTGAGGTGCCAATTATTGAAGGAAAAGAAACTTTCCTAGGCCCAGAAAGCAGCATTTGAGAAATCATAAAAACTTAGTTTAATAGATTTAACTAGGCCACAAAGAAGGGAATAAATGCTTTTAGATCATGTCCAGTTATGTCAAGCTCTTCATCCACTGGTTTAACCATGAGAAATGGTGTCTACTTCCCCCTCAGAGGGAACAAATTGCACATGGATGAGAGAACCACTTGTTGCTCTGGTCTTCAAACAGTCCTTGCAGCCTCACACTGAGTTACTGTGTCAGGCATAATGTGTCCCTTGGTGCTCAAAGAACAAAGTGACAGCAGCTAATGAGGCAGAACAGGTTATGTGATGAAGCAATGACATTTTTTTGAAGTCAGCAATCTGAGGTGGGATCAATAAGTGTTTTCCAGGGTTAATTCACTGGTCACCACTGCTGACATGCTATTAGAGCTAGAGATGGGTTCAGGGGCTCAGGACTGGGGCTTCATCTGGATAAGTGTCCAGAACATCAGATGCTTATTTCAATAATCTGCAATGTTACAACATCAATCCTCACCGCCTTCTGTGGGGATTCCAACACCCCTTCCATCAATTAGCCTGGCCCAACCTGTGGCCATGTGAGCCCTCCTTCAGCCTGCACCCATGATCTCTTTCTCCTTGGCTGTATGTAGACAGCAAAATCTATTTTCTACCTGCAGTTGTGAGCATCAGGGTTGAGTGATTTCTATTTCTATTTGTTTAAGGAAATGGTAACCAAGGGACTCATTCCTGTCTGAAGAGGATACTGTGGATACTGTCTTATATTATGGGGTCATAAGGTGGATGAATCAGAAAAAAATTAGAATATCATGGTTTTTGTCTAGGTTTTTCCCAATACTCACTATGTCACATCTAAGTCTTTTCACTTATCTGTGCCTCAGTTTATTCACCTGCCACATGGGCAGAGCAATCACGTTTAAGTTTCTAATAGAGCTTAAACAAAAACAGAATGTACTGAACCTTCACTACTCATTAGGCACTGAGGTAAATGTCATCAGTTAAATCATGTGACAACTCTGAGAGTGAAGCATCATCAATACTGTTCTGCTCAGGTTGTGCAGAAACATTGTGAAAGTAAATCGGATCTTCTGTTCTCATGCAGTTCTGTAGTGAGTCCTCTACTCCTTGAGTATTCTCTGCTAACTCCTAGAGTCTTTGAATTTATTTATAGCATATTGCAAAAGTAATTTTTAAGTTATGGATTACAAAATGTATGAGTCAGCTTTTATCACTGGGAACAAATAGCATACACAACTTGAAGAAGCAGTTATTTTTGTTTTGCATTTTTTTTTTTTTTTTTTTTTTGCTCACCCTTTCAGGGAATTCAGTTTGTCAGCTGGCTCCGAGGTGGAGACATGGTAGAAGGACACCACGGAGAAAGGCTGCCAAGCTCACAGTGGTAAGAAAACAGAGCTCAGGATGGCACCAAAGAGGAAAAAGCAAGGGCTGAGACGTAATAGGCAAGGTCACCTCTCCATGACTCCCTCAGATATACCTGCAAGTATGCTCTACTCGTCTGCTGGGCGACCCTATTCCAGTCGAGTTGACAGAATTCACTGAGCACAACCAACAGCCCTGATGATCCTACAGAGGGGACAGTGCCATGTTATAAGGAAGGACACTACTCAAAATGGTTAACAATTCAGGCCTATAATTTGCCTCAAATCTTGTGGCTCATGAAATACCAGGAACGGAGCCAGGTTTCTTCTATAAAATAAAAAACCAAGCCACCATCTGATTTCAAGGGTAAGAGAAAATATCTGGAATTATAAGCAAAATTTGAAACTTGCTACACAGTACGATATGTAAATTAAGAAAGATATGAAATTTAAGGTCAATAACTGATTGATGACCATGTTTTAAAAAATATTTATTATTATATCTGCTGAAAATTGGACATAATTTTTTTTTTTGAAACAGGGTCTCGCTTTGTAGTTCAGGCTGGCCCTGAGTTCACTGTGTAGCCCAGGCAAGCCTCAAACTCAGCAATCCTCCTGTCTCTGCCTCCCGAGTGCTGGGATTATAGGTGTGAGCCACCATGCCCGGCTACTGGGTATAATTTTAATGTTCAAAGCAAATGGGAGGGAAGAAAACTTTAAAGTAAAATAAAAAACACAAAACTTTCTATCCCTTCAAGAGGTTGCTCTTAGATTGACAATGAAGAGATTATGGTGAAATCTCCCTACGGTCAATACAATAAGAATGTTTTTGTTTTAAAGAAACGGTAAGTTTTGCATCTACATTTCTTGGTCTATAAACAAAGAGAATAGAAGGAGGGAGGGCAGAAAAGAGAGAGAGAAACACAAACAGAGAATTATAAGCGAGATGTTTTAGGAGTTAAAATACAGAAGGTACATTACAGATGGACAGATCCAATGTCAAAATCAATTTGAGGACTTTAGGGCTCAGTCTTGAAGAACAACTGTCATATAGCAATTCTCCTGGGACTGATGACTGCATTGGGTCTCAGCTAGGACACTGCTCATTCACAAGTCTTTCCTCAACTTCAGCAGTTCCATCGTCTTAATGTTGTCAAGGACTGTTGCTCATCACTAGATGTAAAGTCTCATAATTGAAATGGGACACATTGAATGGATGATATTTGTGCAAAAACTTCAAGATGAAATAAGGATTCAAACTGCAACTGGCGATCCTTGACTGAGAGAGATGGATTATACAAACACAACCTAGATTTGAGATAATAATTATGAGTATAAGCCTAGAGTATAGGCCATAAACTAAACATACTAGGAAATATTAGAATTGTTAAAAGAATAACAAAATGTATTTGAAATGAAGTCTCTAGTAGCATTTTTAAAAGAGAAACTAAGTAAAATTGTTTTGCTTCTTAGTTTTTTGTAAGATAAGGTGTTTGGAAGATAAAAAGAAGAATCAGATGGTAGAAGCTGAAATGATTATCAACTATGATACTTCAATAGAAATGGGATAACAAGTCAAAGCAGAATCCACCACTGGCCAGATTCAGGGAAGAGGGGAACCCTGGAATGGAGATACGGCCTTTCCTGGCTGTAAAAGGCAGGACAGCTAGATCACTTGGTCTCCTCCTGACCTTTAATACTCCCTTGTAGTGCAATATTAACAAGGCAACAGCCAGACTAAGGAGATAATGCCATCTGGTGCCACGGAGATATGACACAGGACAGCCTATTCAATAGATAATAAAGAAAAAACTGTTGGAGTTATACCCAACTGCCTGGGAACTCTAAAAATCTCTTTGGGAACTGGGTTTGACACTGAGGTAATTGTGACTGAGAAAAAACACATCACGGAGATTTTATCTGTGAAAGCCAAATGATCGAATTTTTCTATTTGATCATTTTCATAACAACGAAAGTAAAAATATTTTTTGACTTTCAGATGGAATAGTTACTCCTTTATGATCATATATTGAAATAGGTTAAGCATTCCCAAGGTAACTGAGGAATGAATGAGTGTAGCTTCCATAAAACTATTCTGAGCAATCTCATAATATGCAAATTTACCAAAAGGATTCCCAGAGGGACTTCCCACTTAGGCTAAAACTTAAGGTCATTATGGAGAGGGTTTAATGTACTCAAGTAACATTTTGGAACCAGGGAAGAAGATAGAATCTGGGAAAAGTGAGATGCTGTTTTCCATCTGCAACAAGCCATCATATCTTTTGAAGGCATTCAATAAACAAAAATGAAGGACTTAGGAAAACAGATTTCTTGGAGTATTCCCAAGGATTTAGGAGATAATCTAAACTGGTAAACAAACAAAAGGTTCCTGGCTTTGAGGCTGATAAGAGGGCCATACACAGAACTCGGTGTTCTTCCTCACACTCCTGGGGCCCCCTGCCATTTATGCTGGAGAACAGACTGTCTGGACAGCCTTTCAACGTCCTTCCCCAAATCCTAAACTTATCGCACCCCCCAAATTACAGACTCTGGGGGCTCTTTTCATATCCTTAGAACTGGTAACTTAACACAAGACTGAAGAGCCGAGCTGAGAGGGTGTCTGGGAAACTCTTGTACTGAATTATCAATGCAGAGGCACTGAGAGGCATGAACACATGAGTGTCCCATGCTAGATGACAGGCCTAAGAGTCCAGAAGCTGTTCTGCTTCAAGCTGCCTAGATTTCATCTGCAAATAATCTCACCTTCTCTCTTTGCTACTAGTTGATTAGAGATTTATCCTAATCTGCAGGATGGATCTGTGGACTGAAATCTAGATTCAGAATCCTTGTTTAAATATCCCCAAAGCTTTGGGGAAGGGCCTAGAACTTTTCCACATATTAGTAAGAAAGCTCATTCATTCTTTCAGTCAAAAACTGGCTAAGCCACTCATCTTTTTGACATGTTGTTGACATGTTAAGATAATAGCATAACATGGTCCATGTTATGGGTTGAATTCTCACCAAAATTCATATATTGAAGACCTAATCCCTAATACCTCAGCATATTATCATATTTGGAAATGAAGTTATGGCAGATATCATCATTCAAGTAATGATGAGGTTTACTGGAGTATTTTCCAATATGACATAACTAAATCTCATACAAGGGGGAGCTTATGCACATGCATGTGCATGTGCACAAACACACACACACACACACACACACACATACACCCACACACAGAGCATTCTATGTGAAGATGGTGGATCAAGGTGGCATCTCTGAAAGCCAAAGGCACCAACAGTTGTCAGTAACGATGAAAAGCTAGGGAAGTCTCTTCTAATACATTTTCTTGCACAGTCTCAGAAGGAACCACCCTCCTGCAGACCTTTATCTCCACCTTGCAATTTCCAGAACTGTAAGACATAAACTTCTGTTGTTTCAATTCCCCACTTTGTGGCACTTTGTTCCAGTAGATCTAGGAAATTAACAGATTATACTGAAAGATAATAAATGAAGTGGAAGAGAGAGAGCTGAGGTGATTAAGTGGGGCCAAAAATGTTGAAGGCATTAAAGAGGTAATAGAGTAAGGTAGACATGATCTTTGCAGGTGTTTCTATTTTTTAGGAAAGATAGAGATTCAACAAGTAGTCATATGCATTTAGCAGAGTAGGCAGGTGAGTGTTTGAGGAAGTTCATTCCTGAAGAGGCAATGGATAACAGGCACAGAGGTCAGGAGGAAGGAACATGTTGATATTATTGAGGAACAGCAAGGGGGTCAGTTGAGAAATATAGGAGATGATGTCAGGGAGGTAAGAAAGGAGTCAACTTATGCATAGGTTCCTACTCAACTAAATGGGGGTACAAATGCATGCATTGGGGCAAAAAAATCATGAGATGGTCTTTGCTCTATTTTATTAAGGATAATTTTGAGCTATGCTGAGAATAAATTACGGGAGAGCAGAGAGAGAGAGAGAGAGAGAGAGAGAGAGAGAGAATCAGTTAGGTCGCTAGAGGAGGAAATGAGAGAATTCTGGACAAGTTGTACAGGTGTCACACTAAAGGCTCACTGAAAGATTAAGTGTAGTATGAGAGAAAAAGGACAAAAGTTGAGAGTGGCTCCAAAGTTTTTGACCTGAGCTCCTGAAAGATGCAGTTGACTTTCCTGGAGATAGAGAAGACCACAGAGAGGAGCATATTTTGGAGGGAAAATTCAAGAGTGAAGCATTAGGCACACCGGACTTGAGGAGTCTGTCATGCAGAGGTGCTGCATAAACTTTAATGTCATCATCCAACACACAGCATGTGAAGTGAAGGGTGACAAAAATATAAAAAAGTACCTTCATCATTTTTATGTACAAAGTAAAAAAGGGCCTGCTCTGTGGTGTGAAAAGGAAAGGGTGCAGCTCTAATCCCTTGTTTGTGTACATTGCCACGTTGTATGCCTCGAATGTGATGATTATGGGCAACAGCTCCTCCCTATTCCTCCTACAAACTGTTACCTACTAGGGCAGTAAGACTTCGGGCCTCACTGCACTCTGGATGTTTCCCATTAGGAGGACTCAAGCAACCACTTTCTTAGTGGACACAAGCAAGTCTAAGAGCATCCTTGTAGTACTGACTTTGTCTTCTAGACCTAGGAGAATTTTGGAGTGATTTCTAAGAAGAAACCCTTCAAAACCAGCCTAAGCAGGCAGCAGAACTTCTGGAAAGTTCCATGTTAGGTGTGGCCATCCGAGGCTACACAGTGTGCTCACGGTATACCCAGATGTGCAAGAACACCATGCAGCCTGCCCTGCCGTGCTTGAAGCAGAGGTCAAAGTCCTGCATTGGCTTTGTGGCCCCAGGGACACTGAGGAACAGTCTATTGAAACACGCAGTAATGTCTCCCAAGGGTTGTGAAATCCTGCAGAACCTACAGGAAGGCACTTAGCATGTTTTGTATTTATAGAGAGCCTTTCTACCAACAAACTGTGCAGCGCAGGCCTCATTTCATTACTCCTCACAGCAGGGGTGTAGCTGGTTGGTAAGAATTGTCAGTTTTACCTAATGTTGCGACAGAGCTGCAAAGAGGTTAAATGACTTGCCTAAGGCTATATGATGAATCAGTACTGGAGTTAAGACTACAGCCCTTGATTCTTGACTTCTGGTCTACTATTATACACTTTTGCTCAGAAACAGCATAATGTAAAGTGCACTAAATTTGAGAGTTTAATTTTCCTGTGATATTCAGCATGTCACTTAACCTCTCCTTGCCCCAGTGTCTGAATCCATAAAATGGGAATAATAATGCCTGTCACCTGGCTTGCCACAGAAAGATTGTAAATATTAATCTTCTCAGTGATCAGACCCTTTAGAAATAAGCTGCCATATAAATTTAAAGTTTAAGTTAAGATAAAAAACAACTACTTGTATATTGTTCAGTGAAGTAGGGAAATGCATTGATTTTATTTAATGGAGCCAAGAAAAAATATGGCAATAATAACAGTCTTTAAAGTCATGTATTATATTTATCAACATGGTGTTGATTTTCTGAAAACTGTATGTAAGGATTGAGATGTGGCTTAATTTTTTTTACGAGCAATATTTTTCCACAACTATTTTCTCAAGCTCTTAGTTTTCTGTTAATGGTTGAATCTTATTTCAGATAAAACATGTTAGATTCTCTTGCTTTATAAAAGTGCATTTGTAATAAAAGGAAACAAAGGAAGAACCTCAGAAAAGCATTTGCTGCTTAGTTCCTCCCTCTCCATATTTTTCTTCAAAGTCCAATATCCTCTGTAACTACTAAAATGGTGGTGAAATTTGGATTTATTTCCCCTTTTCCAGGTCTGGTCTGGTTCTCCACATTACTCTGAGCAGCTTACTCAAGAGTTAATGGAGCCCATGGTAGAGTGTTTGCCTCTTCTGTTTGAACTCAAACGTCTGATCTTTATCTGCAGTGACAGGTTTAATGCTTTTCTTCTCCGACAAATTTTCAGTTGAGGAGGAATGCAAACACTAGTATCAGTACAGTTATATAAAGGACTAATCTGAGCAAGCTTGTATTGGCAGCTTGATCCCTAATGAACAACAGAACGCTGAAGTAGCACTGCTTGCGATGAGGAAAGAGAGAGAGAGAGAGAGAGAGAGAGAGAGAGAGAGAGAGAGAGAGAGAGAGAGAGAGGAAAAAAAGCCCCAGACTCTGTATACCTTTTCCAACATTTTCATGGCTGTGCTGAAACAGGACAAGGGAGAGATATAATATAGAACTTTTGCCAGAAGTCTGAGAATTTACCATCTCCCACCTGGGGATGAGGACAGGCATGGCAGTCACCCAGAAAGCAGATGAAAGCAAGAGACAGAAGCAGATCGAAGGACTCCCCATGATTTAACTGGGTTTCCCTCTGGCCCTTAGATTGGTTCTACCATTTGGAAATGCTCAATTCTATGCTCCTCTCTGGGAACATAATACTCTGAAAAGTAAATTGCCCACCATTTATCCACAGACCTAATGCATTAATGAACTTGGCTGACTTGAAGAACTTTTCATTTAGCGCCTTAAACTTCCCCACCATGCAACATATGGGTATCCAGAGATTGCAAGAGCTCTCGAAGGGAAGGGAAGGAGGTAAATTGCCACAGTATTAGTATGTGCCAAGTATGCCCAAGATGGTCCCTTTGCAGTAAAATATTATATTTCATTTATAATATGGGATTATATTACAACACAGTATATGAGGATATTTTAAGTTGATTCTATTTTTATTGCATTAAAATTCATAAGATATAGAGCACATTGAAAAAAAATACATGATAGAAATTTCTGACTGTGACTTACACATAAAGTTCAGTACTAAAAATTAATTCCCCAATACCCTGAGAGTCTGAACCAGTATAACAATTATTACATTGTAAATTTTATAAGATGCAGTTTTAAAAAATGGAATATAGTCTAAAATATAGTTATTAGAACTTGTTTTCTTGGTGTATGGTTTGTTCAATGCTTCCCCATGCCTCCTGTTTGTCACTTACAGTATAGCTTTTATTAATCAACAAATATTCTCAGTATATGGAAAGACAATTGTTTAGCCTTGTAGGAGGGAAGACTAGCAAGAAAATGGCTTTGCTCACAGACTAGGGCCTTCTGACTTACCCCAGAGCTCATAGAAAGAAACATCTGGCGAATGGTGGAAACTCCCGGGTCTGACAGTCATGCAAACATAGTTCTAACTGATGGCTCTCTGTTTCTCTTTTTACCCATGAATTTGGCAGATAACCTATTTTTGGGGAGTCTTGGTTAAAATTATAGGTTCTGAAATCTTGAAGTTTTTAAAATGCAGGCAAAATAACTTTTCCCTGAATCCACTCACACCTTCAAAATCCTTACTTGATTTTAAATACTTACTCATTCGCTGATGAAATTGGAAATCAGTCTTCTCACCTTGCTTAGCATGACAAGAAACTTGACTTAACCTCATACAACTGGATTTACCCTCTTTACGCAGCCTTTCAAACCTCCGGCCCTCACACATCTTCTTGTAGTATATTCTGGGGGAATAGAGTCCACTGAATAAAACTTCAAGTCCTCCCCACCTCAGAGAAGTCAAACTTGGTCTCTACCTTCTTGCTTTCTGCCTCTTTCCCTACTCCCACATGGGGCTCGCTCTCTGATCTAAGGAACACAAGTTCCCTAGCTAATACTGGCAACAGTGGTAATCAGATTCCTTCAGCCAAACTCTGGTTTTGACTCCAGGAACCAAGAGGCTCTCTTTGTTCTGAATGAGTACTCCTGCCCCTTACCACAGGGAAGGAGGAGAGCGCTCTGGTGAGAACGTTCCACTGTGCTAATCCACTGATGAGTATCATCCCCCATGATCCTATTACCTCCCAAAAGCCCTATCCATGAGCAAGTGAGGCATTTGGGGAACATCTAGATATAAATCATAGCACATTCTACTTTGACCAAAGACCATTCCTTCTACTTCAAAATCCTTACTTGCTTTTAAATACTTACTCATTCGCTGATGAACTGAGAACTTGAAGCATGCATTGTCCTTCCAGCATGACAACTGTCATAATGGTAGCAACTAGGCATACATCCACAGAGAGATCTTTTCACGATCAACTTTCTTGTTTTGACTCCATGAAACCATCATCTTATTCTCAGCCATCCATTTGCATAATACTATTTTAAGCTTTAGAGTTTTGGATAATTCAACTATCTTAGAAATCACACCATTAAGCATCCTATTTAAAAAAAACTGATTTTATTTGTACATTTTTAATATATACATTATGATCACAATCAACATTGAGGGTTTGTACCTGTATATGACACATGTTAATTCTCATTTTTCCCATTTGCCTGCCCTGCCTATATACTAAGCTATTCTTGATATTTACTCTTTCCCTGTCTCTCAGCACTACCCTGACCTCCATTGAGACTCGCTGCCTATCCACTGACCCCAGTGGTTTCCACCATCAACTATTCCTCTTTAAACAACTCTCACCTCTGTTTTTCCCACCTTATGTTCTCTGCACCTTCAAATTGTCCTTAATTTCCCTGTCTCCTTCTCCCTCTGAAAGCTAAATAAATTGATTCTCTGTCTTAAATGTTACTGGAGATAGCAATCATCCAACCATGCAAACTGAACTCGTTAAATTTACAACAAATCTCAAGTGAGCATTCAGAACCGCCAGAGGATCCTGAGACACTTCCTCAGCACATCTGCTTTCTGTTCTCCACAATGACTATTTCATAATTTACACCTTCCTCCAGTCTTCCATAGTCTCAGCTTGACATCTTGCCTCACAGATCACAGAGAAAACAGGGTTCTTCATAGGAGAAATGCTTCAACTCTCTTCCAACAAGGCCACAGGCTGTTGCTGTACTCCTGACCCCGCCTGCTCCTTGGCAAAGACAAGAAGGGCCTGATGATCTTGATAAAACCCACCTATACTGTTGGCCCCAACTTGTTTCTCAAATTCTACCTGACCTGCAATTGTTCTTCTTCTCCTTTTACCATTGGTTACTCCATTTTGGAAGACCAACCTCATTAATAACTTAATGTCTAAAAAGCAAAGCCATTCTCTTGACATTATGCACCCATCTGCACCATTTCTATGCTTCAGATCACATTAAAATATAGCCTATAGTCACTGCTTCAAATTCCAAAGCTTTCCTTCCCATCAAATCTATAACTTTATGATTTTATTCTTGAACTCTGCCAAAGTGGCTCCCTCAAGTTCACCATCTTGCCAGAAATGATGGCTAGTTCTTGGTTTCAAGCTTAGTTTGCCTTTTGATGATACTTAACAAGACATCTCTGATGACCTTTCTTCTTTTGAGCCTTCAGATACCTTTCCTCCCTGGTATTTCTTCTTTCTCGATGACTACTTCTTCTAAGTCCCCTTTGCCGCTTCTCCCTCTCTTCCAGACTTCTCATGTCAGAGATGTTCCAGGATTTTCTGACTCTGTCTTTTCTGTTTTCTCTGAAAAACTACCTCTGATGATGGGTTCCAACACTGCCTTTACATTCATGGCTTCCAAAGCCTTGGATCAACCATCAAGCCCAGATCAATGGTACTATCTCCAACACACTTCTTGACCCAAGCAGTGTCTCTGCATCTTCATATTTGCACCTTCATCAGAGTTTCAATTTTCTCTTCCTCGAACACTTCCATCAACTCATGACTGATCTCTTTGCTTCTGTTGCTGCAGCTACCAAATCCCTTCTCTGGCCAGGTCACATAGAGATAATCCACATCACAACTCTCTCCTATACCTTCAAGTACCTTCCCAATGTGCTTAGAATACATGCTGAACTTCATGTTCATTTCAATGGTGCCTGGAAATGTGGTTTGCTCATGAGGCTGCATGTGCATTGCCAGTGGTCTTTCATCTATTATTGCAAGCCACTGTCTTTATTGACAAGAACTTGTGGGCCCACTGTTCCTTCTGCTTAGAAGACTTTACCTCCAGGTCTTCTGAAGACAACATGCTGCCACTGGCCCATATAAATTACCATTCAGCTCCTTCCTTTCATGCCATTTTATACTTCATTTGGCGCTGTGACCATTAATCATGGTAAAACAATTTGACTGGGTTAATAAATGTCCAGGGCATAGTTAAGCGCATTTCTAGGTGTTTCTGAGTGAATCATGGAGATGTGCCCTCTGGTGCTAGTCTCTGGCTCTGCTTAGAGCTGCCACGAACTAAGCAGCTTTGGTCTACCATGATGCCTTTCTTTTGGAATCAGTTTTCCAGTGACGGAATCCCCTGAAACCATGAACCAAATTCATCTTCTTATTCTGTAAGTTGTGGTTGCTGAGCATTACATCCTGGAGGCCAGAAAGCTGACCGATCCATGCACCTACCACTCTCTGATGTTGTCCTACTTGATCAGATGTTTGTTATCTCTTTCTTTCACTCATTAGGGTCCTTGGGGAGTGGGTCTTGTTACTTATTTCAGTTCCATATGTGTTGAATGCTGGTTAGAGACACAGTAAATGTACACTGACTCATGAGCTGCTTCTTCTGCCTGGGAGTACACTGGGTTTGGCAGTACTAGCCTACCTAAAAAATATCTCAATATTAAGTAAAATGAGAACTTGGGAATTCAAAAACAGAACAAAATACCCTCAAACACCTTTCTGTAATCATTGGAAATACACGCATGTACCACCATACCCAACAAGTAATAATAAAGAGTTAATTATTATTGAAAAGGTCAAATTTAGAGAGAGTTTGCAATTTACAATATTTATGGCACAAGGTGTATGTTTTTCTATTTCACAGGGATAAGTTTTATAGGACTAGAAGCATTGGCAGAAATAACAAAGCATAGCCTCAAGGAAATATTAGCACCTGCTAAGTCACTAACTATTTTTGAGTTGCCTTTGTATCTGTGTCTTATTTTGGAAGCTGAAGTAAAACACATTTGCTAATCTTTTCAAAATTGTCTTATTATATCTGCAGTGCTTATTGACTCATCCACGCCTATTGAAATATTATGCTTTCTTCCTGCCACTGTAAAAAGTGGCATTAGGGATTAAGTATTAAGTAATAAATTCATCAGAAATGTTGCAAACCAAAAGTACCAAGTTATGGGCCAGGGTGAAGCTTGGGGGGTTACAGTGCCTACCTACCACTTAAAGTTTGACTTCCAGCACTACAAATACAATACAGTACAATACAATACAATACAATGCAATAAAATACAATACTGAGAAGTGGAATTTTATGTATAATATCTTCCAACACCAAATAATTTTGTGATAGTTGGTAAAAACCAAATTGTTCTTTTTTTAAATTGAATTCTTTTTGGTAAATTTTATAGACAGCTCACAATCACACTCAATCAAATTGTTCTTTGTCAGGAGAGCTACCAATAAGTTGGGACAGAGCATAAAAATAAATATTCTTATACTGGTGAGAGCAACATTACAAGTATTCCAGAAACTATTAATAATAACAAATAGGGACTCATGGCAATCCTCTTGCCTCAGTCTCTTAAACTCTGGGATCATAGGCATGTACCACCACACCCAGCAAGTAACATGTATATTTTACAAATTGTTTTAATCACTAAAATTTCTGTCAGGAGCTGGGTGTGGTAGCTCATGTCTATAATACTGGCACTCGAGAGGCAGAGGCAGAAGGATTGCTGAGTTCGAAGCTTGCCTGGGACACATAGTGAGTTCAGGGCCAGCCTGAATTACAAAGCAAAAGCCTGCCTGAAAAAAAAAAAAAATTCTGGGCCGGAGATTTAGCTCAGCGGCTCCAGCGCCTGCCTCTGCCTCTCAAGCTCAAGGTCCTGAGTTTGATCCCCAGTAACCACATACAATGCTGGGTGTGGTGACTCACACCCACCAGCCATCAGTACCACATACCACAGTGCCGGGCATGGTGGCTCACGCCTGTAATCCCAGCACTCGGGAGGCAGAGGCAGGAGGATTGCTGAGTTCAAGGCTTGCCTGGGCTACATACTAAGCTCAGGGCCAGCTTGAACTATAAAGCGAGAACCTGTCTCAAAAAAAAAAAAATTCTGTCATGTCACAGATCATTGCAGAAGTAGTAATATATTATTTCTAGGTTATGGAAGATCCTACACAAGAGTATTACAGACTTACATAGATTAGAAGATTAACAATTTTTCAGTCTGGTAGCAAACCATCCTTTCAGACACCTTACCTGGAAGAAAGGTGTATGTGTTACGGGTCAGGTAGACAAACACTCCCAGAACACATCTAGGTGCAGAGGAAGAAACCAGCTAATTGAAGATGTTCTGAAGACAGAATTCTTGGTATTTTCTCACATTTCTCTGATTTTAAAAACTGTTGACCCCCGTGGCTTTCTCCATTGACCAAAAAACAAAGCACTTATAAGGTAAATTCTTTTTTATAATGGTCAGTTATCTATAATGCAATATGTTATTTCAACTGCATTAAGTGGCATGTGACAGTGTGCTGAGCAGTCAGCACCACCACCATCTATCTCTGTAATGTGTTATCACCCCACACCGAAAGGGCCCCTCCCAGACCCTGATGCCTACCCTTCCACCTTCTGTCCCATGGATCTGATCACTCTACCGGTCTCACAAATGGGAAGTTCTTGAGTTTTGTGCTTTATATCTGGTTTATTTCAGTCATAATGTTCTTGAGGTTCAACTGTATTGTAAGCATTATCTTTTTGTTCTTTATGTTAATAAACTAGCAAGAATGAGAGTAAAAGGGAGAGGAAGAAAATGTCAAGAATCTCAGAGGAACTTAAATCTTTTAGAAACACTCATCATCCTGTAACTTATCCATCCAAATCTCAGCCTGTGAGCACTGTGAGGCTGGAACACCATTTATTCATGACTTCTGGTTACAGTCCTGATGAGGCAAGCATCCCAGCTCTACCTTCACTGACTCTTTTGTTCCTTTTATTCTTAGTGAGTTCCTGGTGGCAGCAGAGCAACTTTGTGTAGCTCTTTGGCTCATTGTATTTTGAGCGTCTCATGTATTTATAGTTATTCGGACCTGGGTGTCAGTGAGTGAAATCCAATGTTGAGGGAGAGCCTGGCTTCTCAGCTGCTGCTCAGGCCCTCTTTGGGCTCTGCTCCACTCAAAATGGCACTTCTTGGAAACTAAAGTATCAAACAGGAAACTGGACTTCACAGGTGACATAAAAATGGATGATCTTACTCTTGCCGAAAGCCCCCTCCTGAGCCTTCTTCCTCCGCTCTCCATCTGTGGGGGATGGGGGTTCTCAGCAGACACGTTCCTTCACCAGGTTCCTCTGGACATGGATATGGAAGCTACCTCTCAAAGGAATGCTTCAAGCTGTTTCAGGGTTGCTCTTCGACTTCTCCTCAACATTTCGAGTTCCTTCTGCTTCCCAAGAAACAGCGAGCATGCGCAGGCTGCAGGACTCATTCTTCCTCCTCAGCACCCTAGGTAGAGCAGGGAGCCCCCACGTGGGAGGTGGGAGAAGTGCTTCCTCTTTGCGCTCCGGGCGGGGCAGCTGTGCCGGAGTTCTGGGCGTGTAGGGGTACGCATCTCTCTGTGTGGGCCAGAGGGAACGTGGTGCAGGGACCAAGGGATCCAAGAAGGGGCCCGATCTCCCCATAAGTCAGCGTTGTTCCAAAGCCCCGTGGCTCCCGAGTTCTCAGTGCTTATGCTGTTTTGTCTTTTAGGAAATAGAGTCATGGCCCACAGTAGGGAACCCCCGAGACGCATGGTCTTGGCACTTCAGGAAGGGGGCAAGAAGTGACACAGGACAATTGACTGGCACCTGGAAACTCTGCCGTCTACCTGCAAACATGGTCACTGACAGGCACGTGGCGGGACGACCCCTGAACCACATGGATTCCAAACAATTACTCTCCTCAGCTGTTGGATTTTCAAATGTGATCTATAGAGTGATGCTGACAGTAGATTTTCTGCCAGCAATAAAGGTGGCCTGATTCACAGAATAATTACTGTATGCAAATGAATGTGATTTTCCCCTGCCCTTTTATGGATGACTCTGCTCTGCCATTCATCAGGGCCACAAATTTCGCTTGGGAAGAGACGGATTTAAAGAGACAGGCGCCCCTGGAGCTTTGCAGTGAACTTACTAAATCCAAGATAAGTGTCTTCATAAATAGACATACATATGCTAGAGGGGGGCTGCCAGACTCTGACCTTTTATCTATGTATTGTTGCTTGAAAAACTTGCGCACCGGTGGCGGGGGGCTGGGATGGGGTGGGGGATCTGACTGTCTACTCACTTGAACTTCTGGGATGTGCTGCATTATGTGGGGCCCTGGTGGTTTCTTCCCTGCCATTCAGGGTGGCCCCTCCCGTGGAAGAAAGGGAGGTGCAGGGAGCACTCTTATCTGGCTCTAATCTTTGTGAAATACCAGCAGAGGTGATTTGAAACAAGAAATGCCCTCTTGTTTGACACTGAAATGTCATGGAAGGAAAACACGGTAGAAGCTAGAAGAGACAATAAGCTGTTAAAAACTCTGGGTTTCACATGACCTGGATTCTGTATGACCCTAGTGGTAGCCTCTGAGTTGACTTCCTTTCCTCAGTAGGGTCTGTGTTTGTGTCTGCACAGGAGGACCAGGCCTTGTGCCTTAGACGCTGGTGGGAGGGAGGCTGGCAAGCCTGTGTTGCCAGTCCCTGATGCAGGGCCCAGAACGAGAGGAAACACTTGCAGGGAATCTGTAGTACACGATGTGTCACTGCACCACACCAGCCTGTGTCTGCTCCCGGCAAGCTGTGTGCACCCTCATCCTCCCCTGCTGAAGAAAAGGGGCACACCTGTTACAAATAGAACAGTCCCATCTGTCAGTGGGCTGTCTTGTTACTCAGGTTGTAACAATATATTGATGTCAGTACATCCCAAACACATTTTCCTCCACTGTCACTGACAGAATAAAGGAGACATGCGGCTGTTTACATGTATACATGTAGCAAACACCACTGGAGGCCATGTCAGCTTTCCCCAAATCAATGCCAATTAATATCAAAATTTTCTGAGGGTACCAAACAGGTGAGCCTGGTTTCTGTGAAGTTCTTATCTTCACTGATGCCAGTTTCTTCCCAGTGGCTCTTCATAGGAGCATCAGTGGCTTCACAGGCCAAACCCAGGCAGAATATTATTTAAAAATAAAGTTTTTTA